>JABUIW010000217.1:7847752-7903689 GCA_013363375.1 Menidia beryllina
TTGAGAGTCCCACTATCCAGAAAAATCAATACAAGCTTAGAAGGGAAGATATAAAAAGGAAGGCAGGAAGTCAAGGGTCTCAGACAACTGAGGAAGCCACGGAAAACCAGATCTACTTTACAAGATAGACCAGTTAGGTTTGCTCGGACCTAAACTCTGGAGTCACAAGCTTGATTGAGAACTAGCCGAGAGATCACTTGGCCATGAGCTTGGGAGTAAACTGAACGAGCTCTCTGTGGGATGAGTCAGGATCTCGGGAGCCACGGGAGCTAGCTGAGCTAGCTTTTCTGAGCACCTGGCCAAAAAACTTATGTTTGTCAGCAGAGAATTGAGAGCCAAGTCTGCTCACCGATTCAGCTGGGAGCTCACAAACTACAGATCTTGGCTGACAAGGATTGATTAAATACTGTTAGAAACCACAGGAAGTGAATATGTTACCGTACTGCTATCCGTGCGCTCAAGTTTCTGTCCCGTATGAGCGCCCTGACACCAACGCCTTCAGTGCAGTCGTTCTATGCCTCCTCCAGTCTGCCACAAAACAGGAATGGTCTTTTATAGTGCGTTTTATTTCATGTCTCGGTAACCGCCACAACTGCTGTTCCTCTCTCCAGGCTTCTCTGGCTCTGATCACTATCTCCACACAGGGACCTTCTGCTGGTCCCCGAAGGCCTGTTTCACATCATGAGAACAAACAATTTGAAAGCAGAGCGGCGCAGCCTCAGAACATTCAAATAGTGTATAAGTAAACAGCTTGTTGATTATCTTCTCTCAGACACAGTGGTGCACTTTGTTTTTATAATCTATCACCCAATAATCACCCAAGGACAAGGCCAAGCTTTGGTCTTTAGCAACCCAGGTGGTGCCTAAAAGCTCTCACAGTCTGTGCAGAGTGCAGAGGGTTTTTGAAGCTTGGATGAATTATTATAACCCAGTAGATAATTTACATGACGATAGTGTGTAACTGTTGTGCATATATTATTGACAGTCATATTTCATTTAGTTTTTACTTACTTACTGAGAAACAGATTAATGTTCATTTCCAAATTGCCTTTTTTCATGTAAATACTTTGAGGGATAGCACTATAAATTGCTATTTATCTAAAAAGTATCAAATTACCTTAGAGGAAAAATGCACATGATAAAATGGAATATGACATTCATATATCTTTTTGACTGCACACGTAATGGTTGAATTCTTCTTCCTCAAACTTGTGTGTTCACCATGCACTAAAACACCAAATGAGCTTTGACTGTATCCTAACTGTTCCTGTGAAATTTGTCTGGCACTTGTTATGATTAGTTCTTTAAAATATCTCTTTAACCGCGGTGTGATGAGCTACATTTCAGAAATTATGTTACGTTCTTATGACCTCAGTGAGAGCCCAATGCATGTAAGCACAACTGAAGCTAAATGGCCAAATTACAACGGAGAGGATATTAAGTGAAGGCCACCCATCAAATGTTTTTGTAAATTAGAACGGCTGCTTTAGTCTGTCTATCAGTCGTCAAGCAGATCTGATTTATTATGCTGTCCCTGCATTCGTAGAGTCTGGCTCATTCTGGAGCAAGGCCAGGCAATGTTTTGTCTACATTAATAAGATATACATTGATACAGAAAATGCAGACAAAAAATACACGAAGCGGTTCAGGTGCACTTTCAGCACATGCACAAGTACATTGTTTTTTTTTCCAGTAGTGCAAGTTTGGGGGCAAAAGCAGGTGATGGATGATACAGGTATTACACACTGGTCGAGTAATATATGAAGTTCTGATTGTCCAGCTCCCAGGGGGAATGGCTGAAGCGCTTCCAGTCCCTCATATGCTCTTTTGTGCTATATGTTTTACCTCACAGACAATTAATCTGGAGGCAGATGAGGAACAAATTATGTGCCTTTTGATCTGTTTCCTGAGTACTTCTGCTTGAGTCGGACCATAACAATCACTGACCCCTGAGTAGTTAAGGCACTGCAACAAGATTCAAGTAAAAACAGAACAGGGCTGCTCCCTCACCCTTCTTCCTTCTTCTGAGTTTTGCCATCTTTTCTGAGTCTTCCCATGCGGACTAGCAGCAGCAAAGATTAATTGTGTCCGTGCTGACTGAAAGAAGTCTCTGACCCACTCCCCAAGAAACGTGATACCAAAATTATGCATTATAATATCCCTAAAAATCCATTTTCAATTATTTTGTCAATTATTTTCCTTACTAAAAGTAAATGAAAGCAGTAACTGATTGGCGGAGTCTGTCAGAGAGCTAAATAATTCCTCAAAGGTCTGTAGTGTTGACTGGATTGGTACTGGCAATGAGTTGGTTTAACTTCTCTTTTAATGATAAAGGTCAAGCTTTATGGAGGATAAATTGGTACTAGATAAGCTCTCTATGGCTGCCTCATTGAACCAGAATAGCACAGACTAAGCTTTGGTGATGCTGGTGTCTGAAATGGAATAGCTGTCTGTGAGCAGCCAGAGGGACACAGAGTCTCAGCTTAGTGAGATTCCGCATTGCCATTTGTGCTAAATTTCACTTTTGACTCTTAAAGAATAACGCTGAAACTGCCAGGGGCTGAACAGACCACTTTCCTCTACCCTAATATTACCACCACTACTCAATCGAAACAATAATTCCATTATTTCGCTATTTCTTCCCGAATATCGCTACAGAGGTTCTGCTCCAGCTGCAGGCCATGAGGGAATGAAGGGGAGCATGAAGCCCCTGAGCCACTTGAATAAGAATACTCTGTGCAACACTGCATTTAGCTAAATAACCAATGTTTGATAGATGGAAATGTTTCACTGTATGATTTCTCTAGATGTGAATAGAATAAATATGATGTTTGCTCAAGATGGAGAAAATATCCAACACAAGATGATTTATGAAACATTGCGAAATGACTAAATTAACAGAGTACTGCTTTATTTATTTATTTACAAGCAGTGTTTTGCCTTTTTTCAGCATAATGAAACCTTTTGTGCTCATGAAACGATTTAGGATTAATCCTCAAAAGCTCATATGATGTCGTTATATGTCATCAGGTGTTCCATCCAGCCCGAGAAATGTAATCTCCATTGTGAACGAGACCTCTGTGATCCTGGAGTGGCACGCTCCCAGGGAGACGGGCGGTCGGGATGACGTCGTCTACAACATAGTGTGCAAGAAGTGCCGGGCAGACAGACGTTCCTGCTCCCACTGCGATGACAACGTGGATTTTGTTCCCCGGCAGCTGGGCCTGACTGAGACCAGGGTCTTCATCAGCAACCTGTGGGCTCACACCCTCTACAGCTTTGAGATACAGGCTGTCAACGGTGTGAGCAACAAGAGCCCATACCCAGCACAGCATGTCACCATAGATATCACCACAAACCAAGCTGGTAAGGAGCTACTCCAACTAGTTGTGATCATGCAGCAGCATATATAGCATCTATTGACATCCATTGAGCATCCCAATGACATGAGCTTTTGTTATTTACTGAAGCTATCACCTCTGTTGGCAGTCTAGTTTTCACGCTTGCTCAAGCTGTTTTATTATATTTTGCATGTGTGAAATTTCAATTCTCGGTTTTTGTAAAAGTCTGAATCATTCTCAAAAGGGCATCATCTTGCACAAAGTGTATTTGAGACTCACATTTCATGGCTTAGTAGGCTTTAGGCTACTCTGATTTCACATTGAACAGTAAAGGCTTGAGTGGGAGAGGAACTGGGAAAGGAGGGTAGGTGATGTGTATATGCATGCTATATTTCTAGCTATATTTTACAAGTAGAATGGATCCAGAAGTAAAATGTTTCTCGAGGTAGGCTCCTCAC
The DNA here is from genome assembly GCA_013363375.1 of Menidia beryllina. Lineage (NCBI taxonomy): Eukaryota > Metazoa > Chordata > Actinopteri > Atheriniformes > Atherinopsidae > Menidia > Menidia beryllina. The sequence goes on from JABUIW010000217.1 coordinate 7,851,552, forward strand.
AACCTATAGAGTACTCAGAGCATGAAAATGATCCTAAAGACTCTCAAAATACAAAGTCAATTGCACCAAGAACAGCAAACTGAGTTTTATGGTGGCCCTCAAAGCACCCCAACCTTGACATCTCTGTAAATTTCCAAGGGTCATTAGCAAAGTGGAAGCCTTGTACAAATAGAATGTCCATAAAATTTGAAAAAAAAAACATGATTAAAGTGTAAAGAAATGTGTAATCTGTTTACTTGTAGAAATCTGGTCTTGTCTAGTCACATATAATTTCACAGGAGTAGCAGATATGATTGAAGAGGTGGTTAAACCAAACCTTTGTGTTTTAAATTGCATGTGTCAGCTCAACATCTGTCTGTGTGAGTTGAGATTAAATGGTTTTGCTTTTTGTGCGTTAGTGCGTCTTTCACTCATTCAGAACCCCATTGGTCAGTTTAATGCTTTGAGAAAAAAAAGGGTTCTCGTGATTAAGGATGGCTCCCTTGTTTTGTCCTCAGAGAATGATCATCAGGCTATTTTTTATATTTCCTATGCTTGTTGGCTAGATTAGATGTTTTTTTTCACCTTAGTGTTTTAATGAACTTTAAATTAATCCCAACAGTTAAAGCTTTTTTTAAAATATTTTTGGAAGACATTTTGAAAATAAATTTGGGTAAACTAATTTAGGGCATACAATACTTGAGTACATCACTCCTTAGTAAGATATATACATGCACATGGACTTATCTTTGTATGAGAGTAAGCAGAGGGGAATGGGAGCAGCAGGATGAATGGTGTGTTCTTTTTCTACCAGACCCAGACACAGTGACAGTGAAGGAGGGGAAAATGAGGGGGTAAATAGGTCTGATTATCAATGTGGCCTAATGGTTCTGACTGTGCCTGTTTGACAGGCTAATAGTCCACTTGACAGATAGATATAGAAGAAGCATTGCCCAAGCCTTTTGTTGAAGTCTGTTGCGGTAATGAGGTGTCCTCAAGTAATCTGCCAGGCCTATGTCCAGTCTTATGTGGCCCCTTTGTCGCCAGGTAATTGCAGTGTTCCTGGCCTTGACAAGGATTTTCAGTAGGCCATTGATAATGGAGAAGTATACAAAAGGACTAAATGTTCTTAAAAACTAAGGGCAAAAAAAAACCTTTAAGTTTACAATGATTGTTGCATGTTCCGTTAAAGCATGTGGTCATTGTTCTTTAATAGTGAAAGACCTAGACTCCATTTAGAAAAAAAGGAAAATGGAAAGTTATGCATGGCATTTCTTCATCTGATGAGTATATCATATACTCATATATATACACAGAATAATTGCATTCCAATTATTCCAGAAAAAATAAGCTTATGTAGTTTTTCCATTCCCAACTTTATTTTCCCTTTTGTCTAATCTGTTGTGATATTAAATAAATCTGTTCATCAGACAGTACCTTATATGAGTTAGAAGGGTTGCAATGTAAAAAAAAGGCAAGGGTGAAGGGAAAAAAAGGAAGGTGTTGTTGAAATGAAGGAGATGGTAAGCGACTAAGCATTTGAGTATGAGCCACCTAAGAGGCTATTTAACTACCCTCAATCTTTGCGTGCATCTGAGAGGAAGTAGTGATCAATACGGTGTTTTAGGAGTTCATTCATACCCCACCCTCTCCAGAAGATACACACATGCACACAGTGGACTATACAGGCAAATAAAAGTTATCTATTGCACCGTATAAGGTAATCGCTCATGCCTGGCCTAGATTTAGCCATATTTGTCCATTTTAGCGGCAGAAAATAAATAACTATGTCATGGCATATGCTTAGATTTAAGGAATATAATGAATTCCCCACTTTTGGTGAATCCATTGAAATGGTTATTGCACCAAAGATAAATTTATGGTGGTCACATTGATGAAAAACGTTATTTTTCTGCCAATATACAGTATTTGTCTGATCATTCTTGCTCAGCATTCTTGACCTAGATTGTGTGCCAACAATCACTCATACCACAGAATGCCAAGTATATCTACAAACCATCCTCCTTTAGCAGTTGTTTGGAGAACTATTCCCGCAGATATGCAAACATAGCAATCCTTTGCTTTCTATGGGCAAGACTGATCGGGTGGGTTGCATTCAAGATAGCAACATCCTGTGCGCTAGACTGAAATCTAAACAACCAGATAAATTAAAGAGATCTCAACTCTCTGGGGTTCTAAAATCAGATGTGATGTGAGGCAAACAAGCCCAATGGAGGGCATTCAAGACACTACTCATTATGTCTCCTCAGATTACATTTGTTAAAGGGTTACCCCCCCCACCTTCTATTTCTTCCCTCTCATTGTATGAGCCCTTATGTCCCTTAGAGTTTCATTGTTTAAGCATGTCTCTCTTGCATTCCAGTACTATTTCATTCTATGCTTGTTGTCATGAATGTTACGTGCTGTCCCCAAATCCATAAAACAATTTATTAGTTAAGTGTGAACTTTAATGCTTCTGAACATGGCTTTTACTTTGGAAGTCTTCATATTGTGTGAAAGGCAGGTTATGGTTAGGTTTTTTTTTTGTTTTTTTTTGTGCTCATGATAATAAGAATTTACATAAAAGCTACCGTATGTGTTGCCATTATGTGTTCCAGTAAAAAGCTAAAAAGAGCTTTATTCAGAATCCTCCAAATATAATGTAATTTTGAAAGAATAATTCAACCCTGGGTGCCTGAGATAAATCTATGGTTTTCAACTGATCCTTCTTTAAGATGTTTGTGAGAGGCCCATTACCATGTAGTTATGGCTGGCTTGGCCCTCTGAGCCTCCTCTAATAAGGTGACTAGCAGTCAAACCTTTGTGCCTTTGACTGAAGCACAACACATGACTTCTGGCTTCTCCCCTCATCTGAGACACTGAGGCCCTATTAGGAGGTGAAACGGTTCATTTACGTGGCAGCAACATAAAGCACAAACCTCATGTGCTCTAGAAAAAAAGAAACACTGTAAACTGTGCTTGCGGCCACAAATGTATTGGTGTACACTTTCCGTTAACAGAGACGAATGGCGCTTCGTGAAAAATCAGCTGACCAGTTATATTGTAATATTCTAACCAATCGTTTTGCTCTGAGTAACAGAAGCTAAGCGAGAATTATCTCCAGAGAACTGAGACTTGAAGGCTTTGGTGCATTAGACACACAATTTCAAAGAGGCCACAGTGAAAGAAACAGCAGGAGCTTCAAGTTTTGGAGTCAAATCAGGGCAATAGTGAGGGCCATGGAAAACAAATTATCAAATTTCTGATGATTTCAAAAGAGTTTATTTTCACTTCAAAATCAGGTTATGGTCTGGTGTGAAAAGATGACCTATTTGTACTATTTACAGTGACTTTGGATGGAGCCCTCGGAAGATGTTATTGTTTTAATGCCATCATAAATTATGTAGTGGGGAAAAAACAATTTATTTGAAATGGATTATAGAAACGATTGAAACATTTAATTAAATCACAGACGTAGAGCAACATGTCTCTCAGGGCTTCGTCACATCTGTATAATGTCAACTTAACTCATCTGTATTGTGATCAAGCATGCAAAAGTAAATAAGTTTTCCATGCTTTCATCATCTTCTCATAAGGTTCTTTCTCTGCCCCTCTCCTCTCTCTGTGCAAGTGAGACACTAGGAGGATTTGACTTTGATTAATGGCTAGCCGAGCTCTGCATTACAAGCCACAGGCTGCAGGCAGGGCCAGATGAAAGTGGAGCACAGGAGGGATGGGCGGGAGGAGAGAGGAGCTCGGGACATTGTCACCAATCACTGTCAGCATCATCGTCCCAGGGTGACGATGGGGGACACAGTTGGAAGGGACAGCGATGCTTCATTGGGTTGAACCTCACCCTCGTACAGACACGACACATTGTCTCTGACAGCCTTTCCATACAGGGGTTACAAGGGCACAAATACATAGGGCGGGGTCCTTATTTCTCTCTGTGCTGCCTATTTTCTATTTATTTTCTGAGAAACAGTCACTGTTTGTCCAAGGGTCAAAATATACTTAAAAAAAGAAAGAGAGAAGATAAATAACCTTGGTGTTCAGAGTGGGAATAGATGTTAGAATGACTGATTAGAACAAACAGACATTTTTGCTTTTCCAGTTAATACCAAAACTTTGTGAACCTACTTGCGGGGAAATGTCCATATTATGCATGTCAACATAATTAAAAGGTCCATATAAAGGACATTGTCATGTTTTACATACAAAGCTTTAGAAAGCTGTTTGAAAAAAAAAGATAAACAGGAGGAACAATGACAAGAACCAGATCTTTGGTTGCACTGACAGTATGAATTGGTACATATCTATATATGACTCTTGAACTAGGACTGGGCCAGAACTCGGGGCTCTCCCATCCTGCCCCTGTTTTCACTGCAGGAATTTGTGTGTGGACCACCCCTCCCTGAGGTCTGTCAGGATCAGTGTGCCTGTGGCTGGTAATTGATAATGCGGCCCAGGGAGCTCAAGCCCTGGCCAGTAGAGCGTGAACCAGCCTGAGAAGCAGAGAGGCTGAAGTGCACCGAGGTGAAGCTCAGCCCTCACACGCACAGTGTTGAGCGTGAGAGAGAAAAGGAGGGCTGGAGGTGAGAGCCAAGGAAGGCAGATGGGCCATAGTCCAGACACTGAAAGGATAAAAACAGAGTCCATTCATTCCATTACATTAGCATCTGATCTGATTTTCAGATCTAAAAATAATGATCCCAGTTAAAGCTGTAGAATGAACATGCTTTCCTTCTGATTTGAAAGAAACGGCTTTGTGTGTGTGAAAAGGTATTTCCTCCTGCTGTAGCTTTAGTGCTTATACAAGACAGGGAAAAGAAAAAGGGCAATCAAGAAGAAGGATCACTTTGCTGCCTTTTGAACTGAGGACTCATTCAGAAAGATGGGGAGTGGAGACCAGGTGGAGGTTCGACTAAGCCTCAGCACTAAAAAGGCCTTCAGCCAAGTGGCTGATTGGTGCAGCATGGGGTTGGGTTTACTCTTTGTAATTACAAGAGGCATGGGGTTTTGTAATGTGATCCCTCTTTGTGAGTTTACTAATTGATTACATTCAAAAGTGAGGTATGATTTCTGATGATTTCTTCATAAATAATTTTGGTATGCATTCTACTGAAGATACTCATACTGAAAACTCTGGTTTAAAAAAAACTAGTTTTTTAGACTGCATTTGGTCAAGTAACTTACAGATTGGGATATCAAATGAATAGGTAACATGTAACATGTGCATGCTCATACATATATACATGTGTATAAGGATTATTACGATAAAAAAGGCAACTACAGTGTACTGATAAAAAACAGTTATGTATGTTGAATGTTTTTTTGACTGACAATATTGTTCAGATAATGTAGTTCTTTTTAACAAACAGGACAGAGGCCTACTGTCAAGTGTGTAGAATGATTGATTTAATCAACAATGACTAAAGTAAAAGTGAGCTTTTAAAATAAATATCATGCTATGGAGCAATCCTTCTGTGAATACCATTAATGGTACACTTAAAATGAAGTCATGCTCTTTAGAACCATAAGACGTGTAGGAGGCGTGCCGCTAAGTAATGGCATGGTAATGAATGATGCAGGAGTCATCACTTTGTCCTCTCTGACCACAGACCACTTAAAAAGCATTCTCTCTGAGCCCTCCTACAACCATGTAAACACCTCACTGCTCCGCGCGACTGAAAAAAACTTCAGCAACATGATGTCTTTGGCTCATTTGAAAACTTTCTTAAACTAATGTAATTAAGTGAAATCTGTGTTCTAAGCATTTGAGTGGGCAAGACAAATAGCTATTAGAAAATCTTTATTTTTAATTTACTATGGTTAATTAGGTTTTCCATTAGTTTCATGAAGTATTAAGACTGTGGTGGCCACCCTTTGTTAGCATAAAGAAGCCTCAACCTCCACTTTATGCGAAGGGGGAGGGACAAATATGACGCAAGGGATCCGGACTCCTCACATAGTCAGTGAGTGGGAAATAGGAAATTGATAAATCCTGTTTACACATATCATTAATACCCCAATATTAAGCCCATTTTTCAGTTTAAGGGCAGCTTAAATTCAGAAGAATGCTTACCGGAGTAACATCAGACAACGCTTCAGACAAAACTAGTTTGGAGCAACCTTGAAAAGATTAGTGACTTAATGGATCTGTAGTTTTTAAACTTTTAATGCATGTAATGAACACTGATAAAATTGTGAGTTCTTTTTCATAAGTGTATACTCGTAATAACATGAATCCCAAATATGTACCGAATGTTCCCCCTCATTTTTAAAGATAATCACCAAGATCTTAATCTAAGGTGTGTTAGCAAATATGTGCTACCATCAAAGTTACAGAAGTGTAAGGTGAAGGGGCTACCTCGCAATTTGAGATACTGAATTGTATTTGAACTGTAAAAACTGTTGTCAAAGTCAGAATAGCTCTTAAAGCACTGGCTTTCAAATAAAGAATATTGGCCAGTTTAAATAAAGCAGATGGCAAGTTGTGCCGCATGTCTCACCTGGTTCTCAGGGCAATTCTGGAAAGAACTAGGTCATCGGCCTCAAACTGTGCTGTTTAGTCAAAACTAGCAAAGCAGACGCACTTTCCTGAATGCCTGTTTTATCATCCTAAATCAAATCCTATTCCCAGTTAATAGACAGCTGCGAGAAAAGCAAATCTACACTAATTACCTGTTTGTGGTGACATGTACTGATTTTCTGTTACTCTCCCCGTTTCTTCCAGCTCCCTCAATTGTCTCCATTATGCACCAAATCAGTTCTACCATGAATAGCTTCACGCTATCCTGGCCTCAACCAGAGCAACCCAACGGCATCATACTTGACTACGAGCTCCGTTACTATGAGAAGGTAAGTCGGTTGCATGTGTGTTTCTGTTGGTGTGGTCCTGTCACTTTTGTCTCCTTCTCTGTAAATGCACACTGAGCTGCATGCTAAAGCAGTCTGAGCTCTCCTAAATTTCTCAATCCCCCGGGTTGATAATATGTTCTGTCCCTGAGCACCCTCTATCTTTCCTTCTTTTTGCTGGTTTCTGCTGCTGATGAATGGAATAGCTTGACCCCTGCTCCAGGCCCACTCTGCACAGCGCAGTAACCCTGTCCCACTGTGAAAATGCATTGCATCTGGAGGGAGTCACATCGACCCGTCTCCTCACACACAATACGTCTGCTTTATTAAGTCGCCAGCCCTACCCCTCTGTGGCAATGCTGCTCCAATATTGACCTGTAGGCTTTTCCCAAGACCTTGGACATAATGATACTCAGAGATTGGAGATTCTTAGTTTTGTTTGGACCCTTGTTTGTCTTCCTTAAGGTGATCGATCGGTATTGCAAGGTTGGTCATGCACATTTTTTCTCCCTTGGCCTTTGTCATTTTGAGACATCTAGGATCCACCTTCACCCATGTTCTACTTCCCAAATGGAAAATAAAAATCAATATAGTTTCATGAATGTTGCTCTTTTCAGTTGACTTATTTAAATCTCACAAACAAATGCTGTTTAATGTACTTACATCAACATTCAGAACTCTCCTTCAGGATATTTTGACATATGTAGAGTTGTGTCATCAGTTGTCATCCATTTGTGTCATCTGTTGTGTTCCAGTATATAAAATTGCATTTGGAATGCAGTTCTTTAACAATAGCACAATAGCTCACCGTTATCCTCGCTGGAATTGCACAAGTCATGAAACTGAATCTGAGTATTGTAGTCATGAAGAACCTTGTCTGCCTGACAGCTTAGTGCTGTGTAAATAACACTCATGCGACCTGATTACCTCATGAATGTCAATGAAACCTAATCCTATTGATGTTTATGTAGCAGATCCTCAAACAAATAGATGAGCACAGCGTAATCTCAAATTACTAAACTATCAAGGACAAGATGACTAATTATATTGAGGTGATTTAGATGACAGAGTAGTTGTTATTACCAACATCAACCTGTTTTTAAATGTAGTAGTACATAGTAGTAATAATACATAACTCCATGTGTGTATCTGTCAAAAAATGTCTTATCTCTCTTGAAAATGTTCCACCATGTGAGAGTAAGTAAGACACAGAAGGTGAGTCAGAGTGATTGCTTTGTGACACACTGGGCTGTTGAGATGAGATTTCCACTATGGTGGTCCTCTTTTGACACTATACTTTAGATCTGACAAAGCTTTTCATCTGTTCCAAACAGACTTTCCTTCAGCCAGCTATTTCTGCTTAAGGTGTCAGTGGAGATGCATTTTTATACCTGATTAAGCACCAGTTCTCTGTAGAAAAAGTAACAGGTGGTAGAAAATGACTATAACTACATTTTTAGAATGTATTGTGAACATTCATAAAGTCAAACATTTTCTAAATGTAGCGTGTTGGGGAGCTTTGCTTGTATCCATGCTTCTCTGGCTTCTAGTGGATGTGCAAGTAATTAAATTGCATAGCATCTGAGCTAATTGTGCCAGCTCCTCATTGATTACTTTAATTCATATGAGGTCCAAAATGGAGGTCTGAACACTACTTAAAAGTGATAAAATGGCCTTTAAAGGCAATCATGGAGGAATGTAACTCATTCTGTCTGTTAAATTTAGTTTCCACTCAAGTAGAGACATAGACTGTGACATGAAAATCTCTCCAGCACATTCCAAAGATTGTCTTCAATCTTTATTTGCCAGTTAAGTGAAATGTAAGAATGTTCAAACTCATTTTGAATAATTGTTCTCTTGTAAAGGTATTAACATCTTTAAATAAGTTAAATACCATCAGGAACATAATATAAAGAAATAACTAAATAAAGGTGTTTAAAAGCCTAAGCATTCAACGTATTTATGTCTTGAGCCGATCTATGATTTTCCCCACATACCATTCCTGAACTTATACTTGACCACCTGTCAGAGTGCTGCGCCCACAGGCTTTTACAGCTGCTGATAGGTACTGCTCCTCATCTGCCAGGTTTATTACCCTTGTGCAGCCATCACTCCAGAACAGGATAAATCTGGACTCATCAGAACCCGTGACCCTTTTTCCATTGTTCTATTGTTCGATCTTTGTACCCTCTTATCAAATGAAGCCTCTCTTTCAGTTGCTGGCTGAAAGGTGTTTTTTTCTCAATAGCTTTTATCAACTATGCGCTTAGGCAAATTGGAATTGTTACACAATGTTGTTACTTTGCATCAAAGAAGTCTATGTTTCTGCAGACAGTGGACAGCATTAAGTCTAAATTATGCTGAGACGTGGGCCCACCTGAATGCTAAATGGCTGATTATGAGTTATTTAAGCACTTTTATCCGAGCGCTTTTTTTCTCATGGGTTTCACTGATGTGTGGACTAATCTGAAAGCTACAAACCTATTTGCTGTGGAATAGTTGGATTTGGTTATCCTGCCAGAGACAACTAGTCCCACGCACGCCCGAGTTGTTTCTCAGCATACTCAGTCCCGTCTACAATGAATGCTCTTCAAGCACCATGGCATTGTTATACTGTGTGTTGAGTAACGTCTTCTCATTAAAGACATAACATCTATTTTTCTCCGAAATTTTCCGTGTTTTTATAGCATTTTAGTAAAGATAAATTCCACTTACATGCGTGAACAAATTGACCTTTAGATTAGTCCACTTTGGGCTCGTGTGTCAGTAAATATGCTGAGAAAGCTGGTGTAGTACAGACTCAGTTCAACAGCATGTTACAGGATTAGTTTAGTTTCTCCACTTATTTGTTATTACCACTCTAAAACTTAAAGTGGCATTATATTCTAGTTTTGCAGGCAGAACATTAAAATAAGTAGATTTATTTGATTATCTTTAAAATGTTGTAATAATATTAATCATTGTAACAATATGCAACTCTTAATTTGAAGAAAATTGTCCAAGCTGCATTTAATCATGGCCCAAGATTATTTTTTTAAGACCATTTCTCCTGAAATCCATACTGTGCTCTAAAGAATGTTCCCTCAACATGCTTATCTCCTTTTTTCAACCTACCTTTTCATTACAAAGCAAAGATTCCCTGGACCCTGTAAAATTAGGAAGCAAGATTAAATGACTTTAAGATTTGCTGAAAAAGTACAATCTCACGCTGTCCTTTGCTCCATTTTCCTTATACCCTTTTTCATCTGGTCGCCTGAAATTTTGGGAGGGTGGAAATAATTCAGCATAGCAGAGGTCAGGCCCTCCATTAAGGCAGGAGCAGAGCAGCCACTGGCTCTGGTTACTGATAGCTCGGTTGGTGTCAGAGAGAGGCTGTGTGCATGTGTGTGTTTGGGAGAATCTTAGCAGCGGTCCAGTTGTGTCCATTCTGGATAACAATACTAATGTCATGCTGCAGTGTGAGATATTCAAGAAAAAATTCACTTTTGAAGCATGCCACTAGGATATGCATCATACTGATCTACGGCTTTGACTTTCCCTTGCGCTTTGCACACCCTTAATGTAACAGATTAGAGGCAAGATTTATTTGTTTGTTTTTTTCAAATATCGTCTACCTGCTGGCCTTTCATCAACGTCAAAATTGTTTAAGTCGTGCACGGATTTTGGTGAGCCAACTTTAGAGTTTTAAAGGAAACACAGAAAATGTGGGGCTTTTGCAGTGCTCCCTCCCTCAGCCAGGGCATTCACGCATCCTCCTTCAGGCACTCTCTTTTTCTTTGTGCTCCAGCTCACAGTCTCAGTCAATATATATATATATATATATATATATATATATATAGAGAGAGAGAGAGAGAGAGAGAGAGAGAGAGAGAGAGAGAGAGAAATATAGATATGTGTGTGTGCGTGTTATATTTCCCATAAACAGTAATAACTGTTACAATGTTTTAATGGTGCACTGTGATGTCATATTTTGAGACATTTGGAATTTTATTTACAGCCTTCAAATGTAAATTTCCTTTACTTTGTTCCTGTTATTTACATGAATTTGAGTGTGTGAGCCCGTGAAGAGGACACATGGTATCCCATCATGTTTGTCTTTATGCCAAGTGATCATGCTGTCCATTTTGGTGGCAGGCATTTACAAAAAAAAAGGAAAAAAAAGCAAGTACACAGAGACGATCCACACATATACACAGAAACACACACATGAAACTAAGTAAAAATCAAATAAGTTCAGGCTTTTGGTATTACTAGAGTCCAGTTTTGGGGTTTTTATTTAAATCACAAAATCAAAACAAAAGATATAATAGTAGAGAATGTGATGAAGGGGCAAAGAATGCATTCATTTCTGTTGGCGGTTTAGTACCGAAGGAGGGATTGTCAGTAATTACAACAACAAGTTGAAATGTTAAACTGGTAAATTTACAAGAATTGTCTTTCAGTAGTCAGAGTAATCAGTTATAACTGATAGATCAATCAAAACTGATTTATTACCAATTATTCAGTTGATCTAATTAATATAAGATTATATTTGCCTTGCAAAAGAAAACAGTTTTCTGGTAGTAGTAAAGTTAGATGTTTTGTCTTAAACCCTTTTTTCAGCTTGTATCCTCATGTGAGGCCTGATAAAGACTACAAAACTGCCACTCAGCTGCTTCAATATAATGTTAAATAAAGAAATAGAGATAAATTGATTTCTCTACAACAAAGGTTCATCGCCACCCGTTCAAGGCCTGTGTTTTCTAAGGGAATGAATAATTCAGTTTATTGTGGACTCTCACTTTATAGAGCTTAGGCACGTACGATAAAGATTTAACAAGCTGAAGGAAAAATAAAAAATCGCTAAGGCACAGTTTGCTCTCTTTAAAACTTCCTGACATAAATGTTTACTGGGTGAACTTTTTTTCTGCAGCAGTCAAAACTTCAGGAGGAGCTTTAATTGATAGTTTCACAAAAACTCTTTTTGCCAAGTTTGCCTTTGTGATTTGTCTTTGCTATACTAAATGCCCCACAGTTCATCCTGTCTGTCACCCCTGGCAAAGCTTTTGATTGGCTGCACCACCATCTGCCTTCCACCTGCAACTCTGTCTTGATTTAGCAAGTTGGGGTGTGGTCCTCATAATCCCCATTTGACTGGCAGCAGGAGAAGACCTCTCCTAGCTGGAGGTCCCTCCTGGCATGGCATTTTTATTGGCTATCCCCAAGCCTGCTGGAGTGATGAATGCCAGATCATTTTAAGTGGCAGATGTGTGTGTGTGTATGTGTGTGTGTGTGTGTGCGTGCGTGTGTCACATAATCCCCATTTGACAGGCAGCATGAAGAGGCCATTCTGAGTGTGTGCTCTCCTAAGGGATGCACCCATTGGAGACTTGCCATCTGTCTGTTCACCTGTCCTCCATTCAAATTCAACAGATGGGGGTGTGGCTTTAAGAACAAAATAGCAGGAATAGGTCAGTCTTGACCCAAAGTATTCTGTATGCACTCAGCCATGACTGTATAATTGAGGTGGCCATGGTTCCAGTCTCCCTTGGGGGTTCTGGTTTTTCCGCACCTTTTTTAAACACACAAGTTGTCACTCTCAGAAGTCATTTTTTTCTGCAGCACATAGGGGAAATAACTATTTTGGTTTGACTCTGTGAAGAAAAAAGGCTTTGAAATGATTAATCTCTCAGCAGTTATATCTAGCATTCCATTTTCTAAATATTTCATCCTATTACAGATAGAATGACAGCTTGTTTGTGTGATGCTTCCACATCCTGAGTCTGAACATTTGTCTTCATCAGACCCAGAGTGTTCAATAAGAGTTAATGTGATAGCATACATCGTTATGTGTGTGTGGTGCTGGTGGTGGAGGGGTGGGGGCAGATTTCATAGCTGCATTTACCTCGTCTGCTCAGTGACGGAGCAACTGGAATGATTCAATTACACCAATCAGATTGGATAATGATTTCAGTGTGGGTTGCCTCTTCCTCGAGTTTCTTATCGCTTCCTGCCATCTTGCAACCTCCCTCCCTCCCCCTTTTCTCCACCCTCCTTTCCTTCTTCTTGCCGTTGTTTTTTCCACACTCCTGACATGATTTTCCTCCACAGAAATCCTAAATTTATCAAAGGATATACAAATACAGCATAGATTCGTGGTCTGTTTACCAACCACGACTCTATTTACAATGATTTTGGAGTTCAGGCGATATCTGTACCCTCACGTTCATCTGCCCTTTCCACAGTTTGCCTGTTCCTAGCTGTCAGTGGGCTGCAGTAGAGGGTGAAGTCTATTTTCTGACAGCAGTATTCACTCTGTCTTGTGGAAAGGTGGCAGGCCCAACTTACTTATATCCGTTAGCAGATCTCATTCGCTCATGAAGTTCCAAAAAACACTGCATTCACAAGCATGATTGTATATTTTTAGAGCTGCACAAGGAAGTTTAACAGTTCAATACTCTTTCAGTTAAAAAACTATGCCATAAAGAACATTTGAATAAAGGAATACACAATGCTGTTTGGGTACTCCAGAGAAAGGGCATTTCTTTTTGTAAATCAGAAAAACTGATTGCCTTTAATTACCCTATTGTATATGTGTGTTTATACATGATTAGCACACGTTGTTGCTTGTGGGAGGGGAGTGTTTATATGGCGTATTTAAAATGCACAGAACAGTTTTTTGAAGACAGAGGAAAATTTGTCCCAACATCACAAGCTTTCAGAGATTAAGTTCTGTAACCTTGTATTCATATTGCGATTTTTCTCTCATTAGATTTAGTATTTTGCAACAAATTTCCTATAAAATCTAAAAATAGTACAGCTCAAGCCAATTTATTGCACATAAAAATGTTTTTTTTTTTCTGTAGTTAAAATGTTTTCATGCTTTAGAACGTCCCCCCTGCCACCTTTACAATAAGCAATGTTTGACCTGTTCCCTGTTTTTCACTGCTCATTTCAGGACCATGCAGAGATTAACTCCACCATCCTGCGCAGCCAAACTAATACCGCGCGTGTGGAGGCCCTCAGGCCAGGGACAGTGTACGTTGTGCAGGTGCGAGCTCGGACTGTGGCTGGCTTTGGCAAATACAGCAGCAAGATGTGCTTCCAAACCCTCACAGATGGTAAGGATTTCAGCGCCAGGAGAAACAGCTCTCTCTGCCTGTCTCCATGTCCTTCGCTGTCTTGTTTTTTTTTTCCTCCTTTCACACACATGTATTCACCAATGTCTCCCTCACACTTGCACGCTCCTTGGTATTTGTTGTTAAATTATTATCATTGGTAGGAGAAATAGAAGAGACTGACCATCTATTTCCACAATGAAATTAATTTCCTCCACAGCCAGGTTTGAGTGTATTATTCTTTTCTAAATTGTAGAACATTGAGTGTCTTTTGTTTGTGCAACTAACTGAACTTGATCCAAAATGCTTAGCTAATTGGTTTTTCACCCAGCCCTTCTGTTGCTGGAGAGGCATCCCAGAATACATAGCTGTGATTAGGAGTTGATGAGATCATTTTTTTACACTGGTGGTAGGATGCTTTTGGCAAAGAAAGGGGTTGAAGAGGAGCTGCAACACCTGGGAAACTGGCACGGATGTGAAACTATGTTCGTTAATGCACTGTGTGTGCAGGAGGGTGTGTGTGGAGAGTGTCAGCGAGAGTGACATATCACATCTCCATAGTCGTTCCGGGCTGTAGAATTGGCGTTACAACCAACACGTCGTGATTCAGTCTGCGGGGTCTTAACATTTGACCGAATATTTGTAACACCCACTTGTCTGAGTGGCTCGTAATGTATCAGGAAAAAAGGGTGACATTTCTAACTCCTCTTCTTTCTAACGAAGATGATAAGAGTGTATGGTATAGTAATGGTCTTTAGTGGGGAGCTGATGGGAAGAAAAGTGCTAAAACTGGTGATCATTTGGCTGTTTACCTGAGCAGAGCAGATGTGGTGGCACCGTCCCTGCCCCTTTGCCCTCCTTCACGATCACAAAAGATCTGTCCCTCAAATGTATTTTCACATTTGCCCATAAATTGGCACGCAGGCATATTCACACACATACTTCACACTTGCTCACACAGTTTAAAGCTGATCCTTTGGTTGGAAGCCTTGGCATGATGCTCATCAAGGCAAATTAGCAGCAGGTACTTGAGGAGAGCTGATGGTAATACCCATACCTCCATCTCCCACCCTCACCTTTGTAGTGAGCACACCGTTACATGGGGTCCTTTTGCTACCTCTGGAGGTAGTCTGCAGTACTTTATGAAATAACTTTCTTTGAAATAGGGGCTTAGATGGCACTAAAAGAAGCACTAATGGAATTTCAACCTGTCAAGGATTATTCCATTCTCATATGGATGACAGGTATATATGACCTCTCTCAACGAACATCACTCAAAAGGTAATGTAGACACTGCCTGAGAGCTCAAGTGGCTGGAAGAGCATTTACACAGTTTGTTTGAAATGTTCTTGATAAATGTGAAACTTGAAAGATAGAAATCCCTGTCACATTGAGTTTTTCCTCATATATTGCGGCTTTCACACCAGTCCTAGGATGCATTAGTTTTCCCTTTATCACTTTAATCCAATAGGCCCATTCTACACCGGGGATTTGATGTAGAAGCCGTTGATTTGCTTGCGGCATGCTAAATTGAGCATTGCTTTAACCACAGTGTTTGCCGGTGCCAGAGTTGCAAAAGATTGTAACACAGAAAAGATAAGTGGGGATTCTGCTGTGTAGCAATTTTAGACAGGCATTTAGATTGTCCTCTGGACTAGCCACAGTCAGCTCCAGCTGAAATGAAATATTTTATGGGCTGTATCTGTGATTGACGGTGGATGACTTTCTGATAACACTACAGGAACAACTTTCCAAGGTGCATTTCCGTGTCCACTTGTTTCTGACAAAATACATCAAACAAAGGATGCTGAGAGCCCCCCCGTTGCTCTTTCTCATCGTCTGTTTTGTGCCTCTGTCTCGCACTCTGTCTCCCTCAGAGTTAATCAAACACAACATGCCAGTTGGTCTTGCGAACACTCACAGGATTTGTTTTTTTATTTTTCTCTATCCGCCAGTTCAGCCGGTCCCATGACTCTTGTTTGACCGAATTTTACTTCATATCTCAAGATGTTATGCTTGAGTATACTCAAATAAAAGCATGCCTTTACCAAACCATTCTTTGTGCCTGATTTTTCTGTTTCCTCTTTTTAAACCAGAAGATTTCAAGTCTGAGCTGAGGGAGCAGCTTCCTCTGATTGCGGGGTCAGCAGCAGCCGGCGTGGTCTTCATAGTTTCCCTTATTGCAATTTCCATTGTGTGCAACAGGTAACTGGCAGTTTTTTTATATTGGATATTCTAATACATACTGCACTGTTGATTGCTAAATGGTCAAATAAAATTATATAACCTTATTTTCCTGAAGAGGAAAGTAGCTACAGATATCTTCAGCTATTAACATATTACTTCTAGGGGAGCTCTTGCACTTGTAAAAACTGGCACATTAGCGTCACACGCTAATGTGACATTCCACAAGGAAGGTTTCTCAGTTGCATAGCTCTTAGTTATAGTAGGAACGTTTTTCACTGCAAATGTTCACAGTTTGAGTGCACCATGGACTGGTGTTGCAGTAAGTTGAATTACTCAATATGAATGGGTGGACAGATGCAGCTGCAGTAACATCAACAATTGAAAGGATGATTCCCTTTTTGAAGAGTTGAGTTTTTCATTTAGTTCATCATCATTGCTCTTTAAGACTGGAGCATACAACTGTCTAAGAATTTCCAAGAGCACATAAAGGCTGAAAAAGCTCATTCAGATTGTTAATACTGTTGTTGAACAATGAAAGAAAAACACTTTGATTCATAGCACATCTTACATGTGCAGACTTCAAACACACACTTCTATTAGCTTGTGGATTGACAACCAGAGGGAAGCTCCACACTGCTCAAATACGCATCACTTTTTGAGTGATTGTTGCATGTTTTTTCACGCATTCATCTTGAACAAATCTCAAACATTTTATAGGTACATAATCACTGCCTATTTGGCTGTTGTGATTAATTGACCGAATGGGGAAAGAAATAATTTTTCACCTCCTGTCACTTAAGATAAATGTGCTACAGTCTTTAACACCGCATAGTGAAATCAGTTTAAAACCCTGCAAGACTAAGTGAAAATAAATTGTGTCATTTTTACATTGACTTATATGCCAATAGAAAAAAAAGCAGGTTTAAGGAAAAGGGATATGCAACGCATAGCAGACTGACATTTTGTAGACTCTAAGGCTATATTATCTTTGTCAGTGGTTGTTCCCCTTTTCCTTTCCTTGTTTCCTGTCTTCCTCTGCACCATTTTAAAGAGTGATAGTAGTTTTTAATACCTGCCTTAAAATATATAAATAAAGCAGTAGATGTGATCGAAATGAAAGCTAAGATGTTAGATTCTTTAATTGAATACTATATTCCGCAGAGAGCATGACAACTCCTACTTTGCCCTTTTAAGCCAGTCTCATTTTGCAGCAGTTTGTCACGTCGTCGCATTTCTGTCCTGCTCCACTTTAGATATATGAAAGTCAAATTTTCTGCATTGCTGTCTGCAAGTTTGAGCAAGTAAAGTGATCATCAAATGTGCTAGGCTCTTTTGATGCCGAGGCAAAGGAGACAGATGAAAAGGCGAGAGATCCTATCAATGTCTAATTAAAAATCAGCTCATTTTCATAAACTTCATTTGCCACTGCTAACCCGCTCCAACTGATTCAATTTTATCTGCACCATTTTCAGGCCGTACAGAAATGCAGGGATAAAACTGCATTTAGACCTCCTTTAATGCTGTCAAATCTAATGCTCTTTCTCTCTTGATATTCACCGCTCTCTTAGGAAAAGAGTGTACACCAAGGACGCGGTGTACAGTGACAAGCTGCAACATTACAGTACGGGAAGAGGTGAGACCACATTTTATACCGTTCCAATTAGTTACCTTTTAGTCATATTTAATCATGTTATAATTGCAGTTATCTGCACATATAAAAACTGCTCATAAGATGTAGAGGCTTGTTCTTATGCTGTCTTTTATGTTATGAAATTAATCTTTTTCAGGGTTTTATTTTTTTTTATGTGTTTTTATGTATCTATGGGTGGTCACAGCTTGTTATGTTTTCAAAATAACCTTTTTTCTCTGTATTTTCTCTATTATTATTTATTACTTTCTTTATTATCTAATAATTTCCTTATCATAATTATTGTTCAATACTTTCAGAATTACAGGACATGTGCATACTCTTTATGTGATATTTCAGCTACACCGGTGTCAGATTCATTTGGAATTTTTTAACACTGATTGTTGTGTATATCCTCTAAAGCATGCTAATACATAGAAAATCCTGGCAGCAATCAGTCAGCGCTTATGGTAATTTGATATGTACTTTTATGTATACTTACTCAGAACAACAAGAGAAATCACATTACTGTGATGCCTGTCAGGATATAAGTACTCTCCTATATTTTGTGTAGACGTTCACATTAATTTCCACATCTCCTCTACACCCACGTGTTCTCAAACCACTTATAAAAAAATGCAAATAAAACATGTGTACACTCTGTCACCGACGCTGAGGTTAGGTAGAGATAAAATTACCGCAGGTGGATGTCTGAGGCCGTAAATGACATTTCCCTTCCTGTATGCTGTCACATTGACTGACATCTCTTTCGAGTGCGTGATTGCTGTGATTGAGTCATTTTTAAGCATTTTTCTGGGCATCGACTGATGAGGGGAAGAAGCCTGGAGGGACACACATAGAGTCCTGGGCAAAAAAGTCACACACATGCACACAAAAGAATGTGTCTAGGCTTTGTACCTCAAATGAAAGCCCTACATACTGCCAACCTAGCAGTCTGAGAAGGGGCTCACTCGAGGGGATTGAGTTTTGTTGAGCCTGACACAGCAAAGTGTTTCAACACAGTTACTTTGTGTCAAAGCTACAGAGTTAGCAGCTTGGGGCTCATTAAAGCTGCTGTGGACACGCAGCGAGAACCCTTTTTGTCGCCTCAATATTTGATAGTGACTGATGTAATTAACATAAGTCACCAAAATAAAAGATCATAGATACTTCCTGTCCTTATCGCCAAATAAGCCATTTGACGTGGCATAGGAGAGAAATTTGAAAAGATAAGGGATCCTATTCATAGATTTAGTTCCTCGGCTGTCAGAATTCTAATACTCATGCAGTCTCTCCTCACCCCATGGTGCATTGTTTTTCTCTATTCTCCAAAGATTTGACTGACACTTTTGTAATAACAGTATTCAGTTCAACAATAAAATGGAACCATACAGCCAATTGTTTTGGGTGAACCTTCATAGCTACTTTGCAAGCTTTCAATCAGCTATCGGCTCCACAAGATGTTGCCACTCACGACTCGAGATGTCCTCTTGTGTTTAGCCCACCTCGGGGGGGGGATTTGCTCGTGGAATAATATAAAATCAGTGGTGACACTGAAAGGTCACTGTTTTGAAGTCAGACCTTTGACATTATACGGAGACAAGGTGTGATGTCCTATCCAGCGTATTGCAACAAAGACAACACAAACACACATCATGTGATGTATCACATTTGCCCTGTTTTTTGTCTTGTAGTTGCAAAAGCTGTTTGCCCTGGTGCTCACTCTTAATAAGAATGGGACTGAAGTCCAATCAACAGAGCTTTCTTTAATGCTCTGAGCAAAAAAGAGTTTGTAAGCATTTATAGTTTGCTTGGTAATTATCTTTCATAATCTTTTAATTAATGAGATATTTAAAAGGATTGGTCAGATTCTTATCTTTTCCCAATTGTGGGGTGGCCACATAACTGATGAGGCTGCAAAAAACTTTGCTGGACAAAAGCCTTGTGACTCGTTACAATACAATTGGTATGTTATTTCCATACCAATGAGCCACACTGTGTGTTAGATTAACGATTTTACAGCATCAAGCAATGAGTAATTACTTTATGTTTGGGAAGGAATCCTTAACTCACTATATACTGAGTAACATAATAAATTATTCTACATCTTAGTCCTACATGAAATGGGAATTAATTCACTGTTGGAACATAGTTAATTACTCAAATTACGTAATCACATAAATATATATAATTACACTGTAATTGTTTAGATACAAACATTGTCTGGCAAAATAAATGATAGGACATTATATTTTCTTGCTGAAAGACTAATCTATGAAAGAGTTCCCTTAACTTAAAAAGATGGGCTTTTATGGGGCCACACTTTCTTTCACTGACATTACTGTTTGTCTTACATTCTGTTAAGTAAGACCAGTAATTTGATTGTTGCCATGGCAGTAATAGATCAGAGTTAGTATTACCCCTCTGTGGTTGATTTGTGGATCCATTAAAGTCATTCCATAAACGAACAGAGCTGACAATTAGCAGCGTCTGTGATGGACATCAGCAAAAATAACAAGCCACAGTGTCATGCCGTAGATTTGAACTAAAAAGGTCTCTGGGAAGTTAGTGCCTTAGATTGCGGGAGAAAGCACACTGTGGATCGCATTTGCTTCAGTCAATAGTTTTAGTGTTTTCTGGGATTGGGAACTTGGGATTTGGAAGCTGTTGTGTTCTAAAGCTGTTCTCTTCTTTATTTTTTTGTTTAACCGTCACTATTTGGAGGGGTTGCTTGGTCTGCCTTCGCTTTTACCTTTATCAAAATAAAGTGCAAACAATGTCAGGAGCCCACTGCTTGATTGGTGGTTAACTAAAAAAAACATAACATATTTACTAAATGCATCAATTTTCCAACTGAAGAAATACATATTCCCTTTCTTTATAAAAAAAAGAGTTTGAAAATAAGCTTTATGTCTAAGCAGATGAGTCACTGTTGCAGCCATGCATCTTCTCCCAATATAGCAGTTGTTTTATGTTGGTTAAATATAGAAATGATGCTCAGATACATTTGCTTCACACACCCAGATGTAGGGCCTATGAAATATTCAAATGTTTTTTGCTCCTTTTTATCAAGTGGCCAGAAAAAGATGAGTCCAGTTAACCAAGGCTGTACCAAAGGGAGGCAGATAAATAAACGGTTTCCATTTTAAATTATACATGAAAGTGGGCTCTGGACTGTGAAAATTGAAAAGCAAAGGTAGTGTGTTAGTTTGAAGGCATGTGCCCATAAGCATTAGTTTTTAAATGATATGTCTCCCATTTTGTCCTTTGAGTTTCTGCTCCCCAATAAAATCTTAAAACGTTGTAAAGTTAAATTCTATATAGAATGCAGAACCTTGAACTCTCTGATGGATTACACCGAAATCACTGTGCTTGGAATATCTCATGATCAATTACTCTCATCCGAAAAGGGTTCAATGCAATTAGTTTGGTAACTAGATTCTGCCTCTAGTCAAGAGCAAGGTGAGGCACTTTGATACCAGGATTAATCTTCACTCTGTATCTTGGAACCTTTCGTTCTCTCTGTGTTGTTTATGCAAATAACCACTCTCAAAATGAACTTGATGGAGATGTGTCTATCTGAGAGATAGTTACGAAAGAAGAAGAGCTGCCCTCTGCTGTCACTGTGGAGATGATGATTTGATATGCGGATGCTTGCTGTCCATTTTGCGGCAGCATTTTTAATTTGTGTTCAGGAGTTTTTCTCCACCAAACCCGTTCATGCAGAAAATCTATCTGCCTCTGGTCTGTGAACTGAGCTCCCCTATTGCAGAACAGCGTTGGAGCTTGTTGATAGCAGAGGGTTTTTTTTATCTCTTTATGGTCCCATATAAGGAAAGGCTGCTGGAAAATTGGTTCTACTGTGATCAAAGAGCAGATACTGCTTGGGTAAGGGATAAAGGGGAGAAAAAAAATTACAAACTGTCTACATTTATGCTTTCCTTATATCCTCATATCTCCCTCTGCTTCTTCATGTTTTTCTTCTCTTTTTTCTGTTTCAAGAAATTAAATCAAAGCACTATTTGACCTATTTTTAACAATAAGCTGTCCCTCTAACCTTTGACTACATGTGACTACATGTAGCCTCAATAATGCAGATCTTCATTTTCACCGAATTTGCTCCGGTTGATATCTGACATCCGTAGAGTAAAGTAAATCTGCATTATGTGAGACTTTTAAAAGTGAGTGATTGGGTTATGTTGTGATTTAACTTTCAATGTTGATTGTGATCATGAATTATTTTTATGAGACATTACCTGACCCAGAAAACAAAATAAAAGCTGTGAAAAAAAGTCACTCTTGCAAAAAGCTCATTGAGGACTCTGATTGTTCTAGAACTCTCTTTGCGAGCCGAAATGTCTAACTGCCCCTCCCCACTGGGCTGCCCGACCCACTTCTCAGGCTCCCCGGGGATGAAGATTTACATTGACCCCTTCACCTACGAAGACCCAAATGAAGCTGTGAGAGAATTCGCCAAGGAGATAGATGTGTCCACCGTTAAGATAGAGGAGGTCATTGGTGCAGGTATGATGTCCAGGTGTCATGGCATGTGCAAATTGTGTCTTTTGTTTTCTTTGTATGTCCAAGATGAACGTGGATTTTTTTAAAACATATTTTTCTGTGTGAAATTGGGTTTAGCCTGAGTCTGAGGTCATAAAGCCAATCCTCTTGGCAACTATATCAAATGGGATTATATCAGGGGCCTATGTCAAGTACACCAATAGTATATAGGGCATCTGCCCAGGGACCAGCAGGTATTAGAAATAACTCAAGCATTTCAGAATGTTCCCTGCACATCTCTGTTTTGGGGTCCCACTTTTTTTGGTGTTGCTTTGAGCATGAAAAAAATCTTGTATCCAGCCTGTTTGTTTATTTATTTACTGGCTATTAACCTGTATGTAGCATAGACAATCACATCTTGAGTCAGTACTTGTTTTGGAATAACTGTTTGGACATATATCCCTGTCATGGGTAGCAGTCACTACAGTGGACAGCTGTTTAAAAGCCATTCTTAATGTATATATGTTTTTTTTGTATTAAACCTGCATAGGCCGCTGAAGTGGACACTGGTGCATCACCCAATAGAGATTAAAAACTGTCCACGAAAATATATGATTAAAGAAGAGCTGAGGTAGACTAGAAAAAATAAAGGCATTGAATGAGAGGGAGTGAGAACAGGGATGCGATGTCACTGAATATTACAATGCAAAGTTTTATTTTGCATTTTACTTGACCTGTGACTGGGCCTGTGATTGCGCTCTAACTCTTTCCCAATCAGGATGGTAGGCGTAAGTGTAGAAAAAAAAAGGGCAAAGTCAAGGATGTAAGGGGTTAACTAATTAAAGATTTCTGTTTTTGTTGATTTCACTGTGTGGTGTCTCTGTGGGACATCAAGGTGGTGATAATTAATCAAACAGGTTCCAGATATTTATCAGATAGTGCTTGGCTGTTATTCATTGATTGGGGAATATGAAGGCACTTGGCAGTCTTTTAGGATAGATGACTGCTGTGAGTCAGAGGAGCCATACTGTTAAGAATATCATTTAGAAACAACACTAGCAGAGTTTAATACAACACTCAGCATGCATAATATAGACACATCTACGATGTCTTCTGTCATTGTAGGTAACTCACGTTTGCTGACTAGACTAGTTTAGATCTGAACAACTAGATCAGCTATTTCTGTTGATAAAGAAACTGTTTCAATTTTCTGTTTCTGAATAGGTGAATTTGGGGAAGTGTACAAAGGCCGTTTGAAGCTTCCTGGTAAAAGAGAGATCTATGTAGCCATCAAGACCCTGAAGGCCGGCTATGTTGAGAAGCAGCGACGGGACTTCCTTTCTGAGGCCTCAATCATGGGTCAGTTCGACCATCCAAACATCATACGTCTGGAAGGCGTTGTCACAAAGAGTCGTCCAGTCATGATCCTCACGGAGTTTATGGAGAACGGTGCCCTTGATTCATTTCTCAGGGTGAGTGATTTCTATGAAAGGAAGTTAGCGAAAGTTGAGTGTTGGTATCAAATGGAAACTTAACATAATGGCAATGGGAAGCCAATCTGAGGTAAATCCTTCAACAATTAAAAGGAGTTGATGGATAGAATTATTCCTAATACAAATTGGAATGAGCCTTTTTAATCTACCCAGTGTCAACTGAGAATATTCCCAGTGACAATGGACACGAATTTAATCATTCTTAATTTGAAAATTTCCACAGTAGTTAGACTTAGCAGCCTTTCATTCTCTATTAATGCCTAGTACTATTAATGGACTCCTCAGTCTTTCTTTTGCAGTTAGCATGGGGCAGACATGCAACTTTATCAGTATTCAGCTTTCTTCTTTCAATCTCATGGATTGGGGTTCTACTCTCTTTGATCTAGGGTGGGTTTAAATGGGCTCTTTGAAGTTGGCTTTGCTAACCACCACATCCAACTTGTGTTTCCATCGATCTTTCTTACCCTCTTATTTGTTACTGTGTCTCACGGGTTCAAAGCTTCTCTTGAGGCATTCACACAGTGTTAGAGGCACCATGTGTGGATATTCAGGAGATAAAACAGGCATATCACAGTGAACAATTCTCTTACTCGCATAATGACTGACATTGGCTTAATGGATCCGTTTTGCCATCTAATACCGGTTTACTTAATATCTGGAAATTTAAATAAAATCTATATTTTAATATTTCAAACCCCTTAATATATTGCTAATGTTGATATTTAGCACAAAGAAAGAGAAAACATTCCAGCTGTACAAGTGCAACTGCCCACAGAAAAGATTAAACTGGTGTTGGTGTAACAGCATATCTTATCCCCTGGTCTTAAAAAAAGGATTATTGTGGTGCAGTAATGATTTTTTTTGTACTTGTGTCCTTTTCTAAATCTGAAGGAGAATAGAATAACACCACAAAATGGGATGGACTATTACTGGCACACTGAAATCTCCCAGTTAAGAATCAAAGGGTCAAATTGTGGAAGACTATTTTGGTCATTATGCCTTTAACAGCAACATAATATGCTCATTAATATTGACAATTGAAAAGTCAACGTCTAAATAACACTTTCATTTGTATTCCTGTTTGTCCCCCAGCAAAACGACGGTCAGTTCACAGTTATCCAGCTGGTGGGAATGATGCGTGGGATTTCAGCAGGGATGAAATATCTCTCCGAAATGAATTATGTTCATCGTGACCTAGCCGCACGAAACATTCTTGTCAACAGCAACCTGGTGTGTAAGGTATCCGACTTTGGTCTGTCGCGCTACCTACAGGATGACACGTCTGATCCCAGCTACACTAGCTCTCTGGTGAGTACAGCCAGCTCTTATCTCTAGTTTGTTACATAGCCATAAATGATCTGGTGGTTATCTGTATGTGCACGTTAAAATCTTTAAGCCATTTTACTCACATATACCATCATTTAAAAACGCCCACAGAGCTTTCACATATCAGTTTGATAAGCTTTGACACTGTCTCATTCTTCTTGAAGGTCTTTCACCTTTTCAGTGCCTTTCATTTTGTATGAGCTGTCACTCTCTTCTTCCTCATCGCCCTTCCTCCTTTCCTATACTCTGCAAGTCACAGACCGGAGGTCTGTCATATCTTCATTAGTCTGTAGACAAGCTTCCTCTGGGAACGCTCCTCTCTCGTTGGCATGCTCAGAGTGCGGAGAAACCAAAGGGCACTGCAGCCGCTCAAACTGACATCTCCCACCTCTCTCTCTTAGCCTCCCCATTTCCTCTCATTTTGATATTACTGGGGCATCATGGGAGGCTTTGGCTCCTCATTAACTCCTCCACACTACAGATCTGTAATTATTAGCAGCCATCGTTAGTTAATCTTCAGCCTCTTCCCTTCCTAATTCAGAACACACTTTTTCACCCTCGAAAACACACAGCATGTGTCATTAGGATCTGACATGTCTTACACATTACACATTTCTGGATGTGCATGAGCATATACAGCCTCTATACATATAATATATGATATATATAACATATGTCATATATAATATATAGTATATATATATATATATATATAAAAAAGTCATAAAGAGCATAATATCCCAAACTTCTTTTATAAAGATGTTCATAAACAACTGTTAGCTGTTGGAAATCAGCTGCAAAGCAATTTTTGTGACTTTTTTCAATAATTGAGTTGGTAATGTTTGTCTTAAAGTCAGATTTACTTCTAGTTGATCTTGAAAAGAGAGTGTTGTTGAAAAGGTCTGAAAATGGCTAAACCTGGTCACAAATGCACAGATTTGGCCACACTGAATATACTAAAGTATTCATGGCCCAGCAGAGACCAGTGCCAGCCACTCAATGGTGGAGATGTTGGCAGGGTCAGATTAGCATATTCATAGCTTCATACTCTGAATGGGGAAAAATAGGAAGAATCATGTCTTGAGAAACTTTAATAACCCAATTTTCTTTCTATGTTTTTTTTCCCTTGTAAAATCTTAGAAGCTTGGATGTCCACAGATAAAAATAAATGTTTGTTGCTTCATTGATTATGTCTTAATGTCCAGTAAATTAATTCAAATATTCTTTTAAATACAAGTCTCACAAAGTGGAGCTGATTTGGTAAAAATGTATTCCGTTATTGTAAAAAATCACATAGGCAAAAAGCCTATATGTTTTCATGTTTATGCATTTGTATTTTGCAACGTTTTCATGCTCAACAATAACAATAACAATAACCGCCAATTCTCGCATCCATCTCACATTTTGTAAAGACAGCTTTGAGTCTGAAAGTTTTACAAGTTTCACAAAACCACTTTGGACTTTTGCTTTTAAAAACAATTTGTTGTATACATCGTGAAAGCATAGTTGCATAGTAACATGACACAGTATCTGTTATGAATAAGTATGGATACAATCTGAATATAGTTTGTTGTTAAAAATAGCCTTTTTTTAGAATGACTTTTATAGCACACACCTTTCAATTGACTGAAACCCAGTGGGCTGAGTGTCAGAACTACCCAGAGATGACCAAAACAGTTCACTTATATGTCTTCAGCTCTAAGTTTTTTCACTTGAGGTAGAAAAAGCTTTATTGCTGAATCGTTATTTTAATTTAAATTAAAAACCATACAGTGCTGGCCAGCTGGCAGCAGGTGATTTGTAATGATGTGATCAACAGCGGTGTCAGAGGAGCCAGATGAGATTTGACCTCACGTTGGGATGACCGAGAGCTAATTGCTCCACGGGCATTGCTTGCTTTCTATGCCTGACCCCTGTGTCTAAACCTCTGAATAGGAATTATTTAGCAACAAAGAGGAGCAGCCGCTTTGTTGTCTGGACTGCTGAGCTGGCTAATAAAACGGGCTGTAAAAGGATTGGATTATAGATTGTGGTCAGTATTTTGATGTTGCTTAATGTAAACTCCTCAAAGACCCCTTGGGGGTGTTATCTGGAGCATATGTTAAGAATAGGTGATAAAAGGAGTGATGCATTCGGGGGTTTTAGAAAATAAGTACATTCAACTTTTGTTCGTTGAATCCGCCGGAGCCAATTTTCTAGTTTCCACAGGAAGTTACAGTCCATTGGTCTCTCATTTTATCTTATTTTTCTTTCACAACCTTCCTGGTTATGACGTGATACTAACTAATCCGTGAATAAGGATGGCATCATAGACAAGGACAACGGAACTGGGAAATTATATTCCACTGACAGGCAGTGATTTACATCGTCATCAACCACCTCCTCCAGCAAATGAATCACCTCCTTCCCTTCACCATGTTTCTAATATTTACCCCCAATTCTAGGCAGCAGTTACAGTGCCTGTGGTGTGAGGCGAGTTCTATGGTTGGAGGGACATGCTGGTAATTGTGTTAATCCTGGATTGGGGTTCACTATGGAGCAATGTTTCAGAGTTTAAGACAGAAGGAGGCTGTCCTCCCTCTCTGCTGGCTGCTCACCAGAGTCATGATTAATTAGGCTTACCGGACAATACTTGAACTACTCTGGTCTTGCTAAGGTAATGGGTGTTAATTAATTAACAAAAAACTTCAACCAATTTTTTTTTCTTCTTTGTTTTTTACTCTATCCCCATTGCTTATTTACTTAATTGCAATATTCAAAATAGGCCCATTGGCACATCTCCAGCTCACAAATTTAAATTAGATGTGAGTGGACCTGCATGTCTTGCTAATGAAAGGCCAGAGGAGGTTTCCCATTTCTTTGTTTGCTTACTGGTCTATATACATACATATATTTATATATATATATTTTTAAATGAGGTATGGGGTCACACATCCATTTATCTATTACCTTTCATTTATCAGCTTCCTTTCATTCTATGATTTTTCTTCGAGCATAAAGATGATGTATTAGAGGGGCCCACTCAGGATTGATCTGATTGATCTTTGTGGTGGTGTTAAATTTTACTGTATATTACCACATTAGGAAACAGAGTCAGGCACGTTGGCATGGTTACAAGGTTTCATGTATGTTTTATGCCTGATTAAGTGTTTGACACACGATGCTTGCAAATATGTTTGGGGATATGTTTAATAGATGCGGTATAATATGTCAAGCCTATAACAGTGATTGCTTTATATTACCCACTCTGAAGGGTTCATGCTCACTATGCAACACTGAGGATAATGTAAGAATATCTTCCTGGGCCTCAGCTGATGATGCAAACAGGCTGCCATTACCAACCGCGTCACATGACACATGACGTGACGTACAGCACTTAATATTGTGATCAAAAAGGCACAAACACTGTGTGGTTAGGTGTGCGTTATTGTGTTGTATTCTTGTTGCTGTTACTTGTATGTGTGTATTTGTTTGTGTTAATGTGTTTACGATTGGCATCGAAGCTAAGGGAGGTTGAAAAGTGCAGTCACCGGGACCCAGTAACAAAGCTCATCCATGAAATCTCTGTGACCTGAGTGACATTCTCTCAGCTCCGCTTCAGGGCTCACACTATGTGGACAGCTCTGTTGTTTCTGTCATTTGTCTGTTTTCTATTAGCATCCTTTCCTGCTCTCACTGGCTTCAAGCCCATGAACTTTTCTGGCTTGTTAATTCAACTTGTGGTGAAATATTTATGCACTCTGAGTTAAAGGGGACAGAGTCTCTATTCAAACAAACAGGGAAATGGGTACATACACATAGAGACCAAGCCAAAACTAAACAAAGGCATTTTTAATTAGATTTAATGAAGTAAGTTGTGTTTGTGTATCTGCCCACACGTATCACTAAAATGCAAGCTATAAAACCTGCTGCGACTATTAATGACAACTCAACATACAACAAAATCCTAAAGATTGTCCTTTGAAGTGTCAGGTTGTTTTTCCAATATCTTCCTTTTGGTTTCTTCAATCTTTTTTTCGTCTTTTAGTCCACCGTAGTCATTGTGTCTAATATGTTATTTTGATGAAGAATCATTACATATCAGAGTAGGGAAAGTTACATGTACAGATGACTTTTAAATGGAACAAGCAGGGGCTGAGGAAAAAGAGAGAAGAAAATATTATTTATACCAGAGTCCAGCATCAACCAAAGAACCTTCTGTCGTGTCAGTCAGTTGCAGGCTTTGAATTGGCATATGTGTTTGCTTATGTTTTCTGTGTTTATATCCTCAAATAAGCGGCATTCATCGAATCAAAGTGAAGTGATGTCTGTTCTGTTGGTGAATGTGCCCCCCCCCCAGCCATCATGTTTCCTCATTTCTTCAACCACTTCCTCTTTCTCACTCTGGGCAGATCGTTGTTCAGGATTTCATTAAAATGATGTTGATGGAGCACTTTGCCCAGCCTAAGTAAATGTGCTCAAGTCCATTTGAGTCTGCATTGTTTGTATATGGATTAGTGTAGTTGGAGGAGTAAAGTCACAAAAATGAGAGAACGGGTGGGGGAAGAGAGAGTAGAAGATCAGCTTATTTGTCTTTTGGATGAAAGAGATTTTTTTTTTTTTTGTATTTTAGAAATTGATTAAAACTTCTCTGAAAGAGCTAAGGAAAAAGGAGAAGTTCTTGATCTTTCTGTAATAATCTGATCTGGGACGTTGTTGCATGTTTGTGTTTATTGTACTATTTGTGCTAAATTTGAGCTCACTCCACATCAGGATGTGAGTGACCCTTGGTAACGCAAAGGCTTGACAGGTGTTTCATATTGTAGTTGCTTGTATCACAACTTCACACATATAAATGCACCCAGCACCTGACCACCGAATGTTTATTCTTCGTCTCTCAAGCCTGTCTGTCATTAGGACCCACTCGTGTCACCAAGATCTCCGTTAAACTGTCAGTCCCAGCACATCTCCTTTAAAGTTCCGCTTCAGATGAGTCACTGGCTGTCACAGCCAGTCACAACCTGCCACAGGCAGTCACAACCAGGTGGATCCAATCACGTACTGTTTCTTACTTTGTTGGCACAGAGCTTATGGCGGCACTCAAATGTTTGCTCAGGGTTTTCTGAATGGGAATTCTTTGGGCAAACATGTCCAGATATGTCATCTGCCAGAAAATATGGGAAGAAACAAACAGAACAAAAAAATAACACAACTTTTTTAGCTCAGAATTCGATTCGCAGTTTTAAAACTTTAGGAACACTGCTTTTTCTTATAATTGCTGAAAAATATAAAATTGAAAATAATTTAGCTGGAAAATCAAGGAGTGCATGTCACCCACTTTTAGTACTACCCCGGAAGGTCTGTGAGGTACATCATTAGATCATTCTCCGCTCAAGCTTTTGCTGCTGCCATGGCTATGTAGTCTGACTCATCCACACATATCTAGAGTTAACTGTCTAAGGAAATATGTGAGTTTTAATTTTTCTTGCTGTCTGAGCCGTATTCAATGGCCAGCATCCAGGATACCATATCCAAATGTCTCCCACCAAGCTAGAAGGCCTCTCAAGGCACCTCTTGCTTCTGTGTTGACAGTAGGTCTGTTTTAATTCCTACCATCAGTCCTGCTGCCCCCAACTATTGTTGATGCTCTTTCTAAAAAAAGAAAGTAGATAAAACCCTGCAGTGCCTTTTCTTGTTTTTTATTACATGTTTGTTCCTCTTTTTTTTGTATTCACAAGCTGTTCAGCACTTTGTGTTATTAATGCAGGATTTTGGCAGGACCATCACTGGCCCACAGCAGTAATTACTAAGGGTTTGCAAAGCTGCCTCTGACTCACCCATCTTGGAAATGTTATTACTAATGTCAGTCTCATTGGAGGCTTACAGGGAGCTGGATGTGAGACTTGTGTCTTTGCTTTGTCCATTTTGTGTGATATTCAGCTCATCCTTGCAGGGTTCTGGGGGCATGAGACCAGATATATGAAGTGTGGAACCCGATAAGTTATGACAAATAGTAACTATAAAAGACATCAATTTGCTTGGAGCAAATTATTCTGTTGTATATAAGTTTGTATTTCATTCCTTTCCGTTTCATGTATATTTGGCCAACCAAAATATATGATGTGAAGCATTCTGCCTGAACAAGAAAGGGATTGATCCTTTTGGATTTAGTGTGGAAGATATTTACCTCATATGGGTGTGTAGTCTTGTTGCTCTTAGATGGCAATAATTCTAAGAGATCTGCTCGTGGGTGTCAGTTTAGATTAAACAAATCAGATATATGACGAGGGGTTGGTACAGCCTTAAATTCACTTACACATCTCTACCACTATATCTCTCTTTTGTCTCTATGTCTGTCACATATTCACACAGCCACTTAATTTCATAAGGCTTTTCTGTCTTTTTCAACACATATTGTTGCTGACACTGCTGCCTGATCCTCCGCGTTTCCATAAGTGTCAGATGTCAAACATCTCATCTGGTTCAGAACCCTCTCCACACGTAGTCCTGCAGATGTCCTAATTATTGAGATCAGCCTTTCCACGTTAGTTTATCTTCATGACACTATAAATTATTTACAGATGTGCATTTAAGAAAACTCTCAAAGATAAGGTTGTTCTCGATAAACTCTCCACCATTTTCTCTATCTCATTCTCCACAATCATGGCGGTCCGTGTAGGATTCGCTTTGGTTTGTTTCCAAATAGGACTTATCTGCGAATGCTCAGGTTCAGCTAATTGGCATTATTAAGCTTGTGGTAAGCTCTCAAATGTGAGGGAGAGGCCTCGTGAAGCGTGGGGCACTGTCAGGGGTTTACATTTGTGCTTATGTGTATGTGTGTGGGTGTGCGCACACAAACATCTCTATCTATGTCTGTGCATATACTCTCGGCTGGGTCTGTCTGTGTGTGTGAAATCTGAGACGAGTGGCTGTCAATTTCAATCAGCCGAGCTCATGGCATGCCTAAGGCCCAGGTAGCCCAATTACCGTCAGAAACGCTCAATGGAGGAGCAGACGCTCTGGCCTATCTTCCTTTATTCAAACAGGGCTGAGAGGAGGCAGAGGTAAATGCAATATTGGTCAATGACTTTTCCGAGTCACTCTTGAGACAGAGTTTGAAACTTGTTTCACTGCTTGCCCACTAACACACTGAGTGGATGGAGGAATAGACTTTGATGGAGCTTTAACAGCTGGAATGAGTGGTGTTCAGAGTAATGTTGGGCTCAACTGAAAAGGAGTTATCGGTTTTAGAGCAGAATGTATCTTGTCTAAATTTCCTTTCTGCCTTATTTCAGGGTGGGAAGATACCAGTGAGGTGGACAGCCCCAGAGGCCATCGCTTACAGAAAATTCACCTCAGCCAGTGATGTCTGGAGTTACGGCATCGTCATGTGGGAGGTGATGTCATTTGGAGAGAGGCCTTACTGGGACATGTCCAACCAGGATGTAAGTGCTTTTAAAATCTAAAGGCTGTATAATTATACCATTACTCTACATCATGTCATTAATGTCATTCATTTACTTTTGAGACAAAAAAATTGGAACAGAAAATTGAGAGTAAGTGACCTCTGGGCTGTCAATTAAGGAGCAAAAAGCACCTTTTGAAAGCACACGTGTTATTCTTTTTTTGCTGGTTGAAATTTATTTTGGATGTGCACTAGAAAGAACAGCAGGACATCCTTGAATGTTATAATAGCATTATGGTAGATTACATAAAATTACATAAATACATGGAGGGGAAAAAAAAGAATTTGTCTCATGGGGGAAGCGTGGTTGGCACCTCCAGGGTCAGCAATATAAGATATATTGTAACTATACATTGCTGCAGCTTCTGCTTTTTTATGCTGGTATAATATGATTATTTTCATCTTATGTTTCTTCAAGTATGCAATGCTCGTCTGCTTTTTCTGGCCAAAAATGGCAGAACATGATGCAGCTGCTCGTCCTCTGTATGCATTGCACCAAACAGTCTACTATGCTTTTAAAGTAATTATGTAGTTCAGGTCAGTTCAGTTCGATTTTTATCAAATAAAGACAGATTTAAAAAATGTCAGAGAATCAACAACATGTGGCACGGAACAGCATCTCATGATTTACTTAACAGAGACTAAGCCAAGCATGCTAAAGTATTGTTTTACAAACTAAGTACACTAGTTCTCTTTTCAAAAGAACCAACAGGATATGTAGACCCCATGTGCTGCTAATCATATGCACTTGATAAATGGATCATGAGCAAGTGTGAACACCTCCAGAAAAGCTGTTTTTCTGTCAGTTTGCTTTTGTGGCTCATTCAGGTGTGTGTTAACACACAATGCCATAGAAAAAGAGATCAGAAGTGGTTCTATACAGTTATCCTCCCATTTCCAAACAATTTGAAATCTGTAGTTCCATAGTTAGAAAGAACATTTATATGTGGAAAATATTCAAGACAACTGTCAATCTTAGCAATAGTGGATGTTTAAGTCAGTTTATTTAAAGCTCAGAATGTGCAGTTTTCAGTAAAATTGCAAAAAGCCTTCATGTCAGGCTCCACAAGCCTAATTTTGCTGGTTAAATACTAAAGTTGATGACAGAATGTTTGGGACTGAATAATATGGTTTGTTTAGAAGGATTTTTAGGAGAAATCTCTTTGCATATCACTATTGTATTTCATAGAAACTAGTCATGATGAAGGAGAGATGAAGACCTTCTGTGGAAAAGGGTTATAATGAAAATACACCAAGGAAAAAAATGGAGTAAAGGAGCACTGCTTCATTCAAAGTCCAGACCTTAACCTGTTTAAAAAAAACTGTGGTCTTTGTGTAGTAGACAAAAATCGAAATAAGCATAGCGCATATGAAAAGAACATGTAATAGATCACGATTTGTATTAGCCTGCTATCATAGCGTCATCATTGAAGATGTCCTTGAATTTGACTTTGAAAGCAGACTTATTATGGGCACAGCCTTACACTATCCCCTTTCCTTCCTGGCCATCTTTTTGAGGGCCATGAATGATTGCTGAGAGCTCTACTTTGTTCCCCATGTCCGCTTGGATAACGTCCACTCTCACAGACACCAACAAAAACACACAAAACTATTGGATCGAGTCCCATGCTAGGAGCTCTTTCTCCCTAAGCTACCCTTAGTGAGAAGACTAGCCAGCTTTGGGTTCTCTATGGACCTCGCGCCACCAAGACTGTCCAACCCAGCAGATGTTGCCTCAGTGGGCCAGCAGCAAACACTGCCTGGTGGGACTGGCACCGCTCAGCATGTCCACCTCCTTAGTCCACACATGCTCTCACACACACACACACATACACACTCTCTCTCCTTTTCCAACTGTAGCATCAAAGCCTTGTTGTAATCCGTTATTCAAGATTTTTCTGAGCTGTACTTAACTTCTCAATGGAGAAGAGACACCATACAGAACAGCTCAAATGTTTGAATTCAGATATTTTTCACAGGATTAGGGTTACAATTGTATTGTGCAGCTAAAATGATGTAGATTTATTGATTTTGTTGGGCAGTATGGTCATCTTGGTTTTCTTAGGTCTGATTTTTAATTGTAGCAGCAGTTTATGCATCCCTTATATATTTTGGGTTTTGACTGAATTCATTTGTTGGTGTTATAAACCATACCCGTTTGCCAGTTTCAACTTTTTTTTAGAAATGTGACCGCAGTGACACCAATTCAGCCTTTAAAACACTTGACACTCACTCTGACTTCCATCAGGGCCAGCATAGCCTGTAAGGCTTTCAAGAAGCAAGTGTCAAGTGGCTGTGCTGAACAGTGTTAATTTTATAAAATTTGTCAAGCCCCCCTGTGGCTCCCGCAGTAACGCTGCCTCTGCCCTGCTGCATCCCTGTTTCCTCGCTCGGTCCTCCGGGGCTGACATGTGATGGGAGGAGGAAGGGCACATCAGCCTGAATGCAAGCTGTCGCTTTAGGGAGTAGCAGAAGTCTCTGTGCAGAGGAGCAATAGTCCGGCTGTTGGCAAGGCAAGGGTGAGACAGGGATGAGTGTGTCATGATCACTTAGAGAATACGCCTAATGTAATCACCCATGGAAAAGCTATGGTATTTTGTTTTTATGAAGTACATACATCATTGTCAACCCTCCAGTTGGTAGAAAATTGATGACAAATGATGACTGACAGCATTTGATTGTAATTTCTGTATCAAGAAGGGGCGGTATATTATGCATTGGTCAGAAAGTTGTAGCAGCATCTGGAATCAACTTGGTCCATTTTAAATATATTTTGACACCCAATATAGAAAATGAAAACAATTACTTAACATTCACTAGATTATTTTAGGTGCCCTCATCCACGCTGGAAAATGTGGTGATGTCCTCATGTTAAAAGTGAGCAAAGCCGACAAACTAAACTCAGATCTTGGCTGTACACCATTCAACAATGGGGACCCATAAAGGCCATTGGAAAAAAATATTGTTCCTGTCCATTAGTCTAAGAGGGAAATGAGGCCTTTTCCAAACATTTGAAGTTGGACTTCCACACAGTGAGAAAGGCTGTTCGCATGTGGAATACATTAAAGACTCTTGCCAATTTTAACTGGGGTGAACGGCCCAGCAGGTTTACTCACAGGTCAGACAATGCAACTCTCAGACTCTACAGGCTTCATTTAGCAGCTTAAATGTTACATATCATGACAGAGCAATAAGAAATAATTGAACAAGAATGGCTTTTGTGAAAATTTCAACAAGAGACAGCCTCTTCTCTAAGAAAACAAACGTATGGCAACAAGATTTAAATCTCATTACAGTCAGATAAATACTTGTGAAACTGGAATTAAGTTAACATATATTCTATGCAATAATGTAATAAAGGAAATAGAGGATTTTTTTCAGTTTGCATTTACAGGGAGTCCCTTCGGTTTTATTATCCATTAACGTTCAGACATAATGTCTTACTTTGCTTCAGATGGTATTTTCTCAGTTCATTTCTGATTGATTCAGATATTTTTAGGAGTCACATTTGTTATGGTTCTCAAAGTTAATGCAATACAGGAACAAAAACCTGTTTTAGATTTTTAAGCTCTTGAGTTTGCAAACACGTCTGCATAGCAGTTTCCTTTTAGTCATCATTAACACTCTTCTCTTACACAACCCAGGTGATCAATGCGATCGAACAGGACTACCGTTTGCCCCCGCCCATGGACTGCCCCAGTGCCTTGCACCAGTTAATGCTGGACTG
Source organism: Menidia beryllina (assembly GCA_013363375.1). NCBI lineage: Eukaryota > Metazoa > Chordata > Actinopteri > Atheriniformes > Atherinopsidae > Menidia > Menidia beryllina. The sequence goes on from JABUIW010000217.1 coordinate 7,887,790, forward strand.
TTGGCAGAAAGACCGCAACGTACGACCTCGATTTGCAGACATCGTCAGCACCCTGGACAAGATGATCCGCAACCCCACCAGCCTCAAAGCTGTAGCCAACATTCCTGCAGTGTGAGTAAAGAACTTTTCACCTGACGCACACGTTCACATTGAGGGTGTTTTTAGATATGCACGACCCTTATTTCAATCTGTTTCATAGAGACAGTATTTCCACGCCATGGCTTTTCAAACTAACTCAGAACTCATATGTTTTATTTCTTTTCTTTACTCCTTCATAAAATAAACATGAATTTATTACTGCTGATTGCATCAAACTTGATTTTTTCTCTCTCCTGTTTTTCTCCTCTCCAATCCAATCTAATCGTGATATTGGCTTTGGAGTTTCACTTCTTTACTTCATACTGCTGTAATGAAGGAGCGAAAATATTCTTAGAAAACAACTGCAATACACAGAAGAACGTCTAATTTACATAATGCACACAATTAGAATGCTGGTTATTTTTAGAGGCAGCACCGGCGCGTATTTGTTCTTTTTTGTCTCTGAATCTAAACTTGATAGTTTTGGAAGGCTCGTTTTTGGGACAATATCTGCCAACCTTAAAAAAAACAAAACAACTCTCTAGCTCAGCCAGAATAGATGTGTTTGTCTTTGTGCTGGAAACTTTGCAAAGCCATTTGTTTTTGCTGTATGTTTCCGCTTGTTACCATGTTGCTCAAGGTGAACTTCTGGCTTCAACTGAGATTACATTTGTGCAGTAGAGCATGTTTGTTTCCAACGTCCCTCCTGTGTTGTGCTCGGTTCATCGTTACTACACTCTCCAGGACCAGTTCCTTTGTGCTGTAAAGATATAAAGAGTGGTGTTTGGGTTATAATTTTGACCCTATCTGATTAACAATTCATCATTTTTTTTGTGTTTTCTTGTTCTTGTGTTCTTTTGAGCATTTCAATTAGATATAAACAGTTCAGGCACTCTTTCTCCTCCTGTCACACATATACGCACATACACAAACCCCATAGGTACTCTGCTCATAAAATCTCACTTGCTAAATATTACATCACAGCACTTTTTCTTTCACTCATCTATTCTCCTCCCCCTCTTCTCCTTCAGGCCTTCTCAGCCACTGTTGGACAGATCCATACCTGACTTCAACACCTTCAGTTCTGTAGAAGACTGGCTCTCTGCCATCAAGATGAGCCAGTACAGAGATAAATTCCTCAACTCAGGCTTTACTTCCTTACAGCTTGTAGCTCAGATGACCTCAGAGTGAGTTTGCTTGCTTGTGTACAAATTAAGAGTTTCATTCCAATATCGCACTTGATGAGCACACTTAGATAATATGACTAACAGTCTGGCACATGCAGTTTTAGCATAAAGGGTAACAGCAGTGTGACTCATTAAATAATTGCATGCTTACTAATATGGAACTGAAAGAAAATCGCTCTGGAAGGAAGAGTTAAATGTGCTTCTTTGGTATTATGACTGTTTGCACTTTGTGCAAACAAGTCTCCAATCAGAAATTGCTTAAAATCCTTGAATAGATAGTTTTGAAGATTTTTACTCACCGCTGTCTTTGAATGTGTTTTCTGGGTGTACGTCGGTATTTCTCATTGATGCAAATATTTTGCCAAGTTTACTTTAATTAACAGTGTTGCATGGTTTACAGACGGATGTGAAAATGTAAAATTATTCCAACATTTTTTATTAAAAATGTGTGCTCGAGGCTTTGAAAACATTTATGCAGTCTCTTTGCAATTCAAAGAAACATGCATTACCAAGTATTCTCTCAAGCCATAAAATTAATTGAGTAAATTTATGTTTTCTGTTCAGTGCCAGAAGCTTTTCGTTCTTAAATGCGTGCTTTCATAGAGGGTGATAGTAAGATTTTAAAAGCATTTGGAAATGATAGGCCTTTTTTTCTGGCATAATCGTATCTTCTTCAAAAATCCATTCCTCCCCCGGTATGTTGGAGATCCTTTCATCCTCGTCTCATCTTTCAGTTTCTTTCTCCGTCTCTTCTCTCCAGGGACCTACTAAGAATAGGAGTTACCCTTGCAGGCCACCAGAAGAAGATCCTCAGTAATATTCAGTCGATGAGGGTGCAGATGAGCCAGACACCTACGACTATGGCATGACTACAGGAGGCGCTGTGCCACGGAACGGGCAGCATTCGCAGGACCAACAACAGTAGCCCTCGAATGACCCCCGATCCATCGGAACGCGCCAGAGTCGAGACTATTGTCTTAATTTAAACCACTACCATGGCAACAGGACACCAGGGTCTATAGTACTACATGGTCAACACTTCATGCAACCCATGCTAGATGTTCAGGGTCTACAACTGTTACTGTTTTGAAATCCAACCCAAAAAGACAAACATCAGTTGTTGTGGTTTTAACCTATATTTATGTCACCATAAACCAAAATGATTCTAACAATCAGACTTCAGCACAGGGACCCACTCACAATAATGGCTGTATGGTGAAATGAGTGATATCGTACTTCTATATTATATGGACCAGAAATTTGTTAAAAATGTAAACACAAGCGTGACACATTTTGAAACCTGTGATCCGTGGTTCTACCATACCATTGTCAGTATGTGCAATGAAAACGCCTCATCAAGGTGAGAAGTAAGACCCAGAAGAAGAGGCAATGAACCAGTAAAAATACATAGAGGAGGAAGTATACAGGGATGTACAGTGGATCACCATTTTCAACTTTCACTTGATCTTTCGCTTGTTTGAAGATTTTTGAAAAATGTATTGTAAATGAACTAATGAAACTTCAGAGCTTAGTTATATTTTGTCTTTTACCATCTGTTTATTTGTTTTGTCACTATAGCAAGATACTGTATGCTTGTATTTTAATGTTAACACTACCTATGGAGGTTTAATTGAAAGGACTTTAAAAGGTCATCATGTGAGGAACCACCAGATTCAGAGAATATAAGTATGTTTATCTCTTGCTAAATATGATTATATCTTTCATAATAAACCTTCATATTGAAGGTGTTATATATGAATATGTATGTACAGAACTCTCTGCTTGCATTTTTGGCAAAGACGTGTTAACTAGATTGTTGTAGACACATACAAAGTGTAGTTTCCTATGATGCCCTGGATTTCTTTGGACAACTGAACAAGGGACAATTGGTTGTGCATCTCTACATTCCAGGAGCATTAAGACAATTCTTGACTGAATCTTACCCTGAGAAATTGTCAAATTAATGGTTGACAAAATGTTATAGTAGATCTGTATGAAAATTACTGTAGGAGTTTAAAATAATTGAAAAAATATCCATGTACTGGAGATCATGTTAAATGTGGGTGTACACATGCCGTCTCTTGCTGATGAGCACTTACATGTACAGATATGTTTTGTGTTCCATTTGTCTTCGGACTTGTTATTTGTGTTGAGAGCAGTTTGCGTCATCTAAAGGAGAATGAAGCTTCGTGCCTTGGCTGACCCAAATATTTACATGGTAAGCCCCTGCTGGATCACCACTACACATCACATTATTCAGTATCGGGTTCAATTTTGTTTCAGGCTATTCTGGTTTGGGCTCCAGAAATCTTGTCCATGGCAAGGGTTTCTCCAAATTTCAAATAACTTAATTAAGGTATTAGCGATCAGGGTGAATCATAGTTCTTTACAGATTGACAATAAACATTTGGGCTTAGGTTGCCAACAAGCACTTGATGCCATTTTGACATTTAGACTTAAACAGCACTTAAAGAGCACTCATGGGCACACTTGTCATGATGCTACACAATCCTTGGTCGACTGATGCAGTTTACCTGCTGTGTTTGTCCATCCACCTTAACTAAATGCCACTGCCATATGGACAGGCCAGATGAAGCCAGAATCCATGCTGCTAAAGGGAGTTTCACACTTTTATGAAATTGGTTACATTCCCCCCAAAGGATTTAATGGAATACAGCCTTTAAAAATGAATGCAAAGTAAGGTATTTTAAAGCAAAAATCTGGGATGCAAACCCGGATGATTTCTCTTTCTATGTCTGAGAATGTTGCTGGTTTGATTGCACTTGATTGCATTGTGCAAAATGATAGTGCTTGAAATCAATTACCAGTGGTTTTGTTGTTGTGTTTCAGGCTCAGGACCATATAAGATATTGTTATATTCTACATATCAAGTTATAATGTGAATATATGTATATGTGTGTGTGTTTGTTAACAAGACTGATCCTTAAATCTGGGAGAAAAACTCCCATTTTCATTTGATTATATTTCTTTGATGTTAGAGCATAGGAAAAAAAGTAGCTCTTGCCCATGATTAACTGTTTTAGTATCCATTCTTTACTATAGCTGTGACCCTGTTAAATCCCTCTTGGCTCTGTATGAAGAGTGACGATAGTCTACCTTGCATCCAAAATTAGAAATTGATGGCAGACCCATTAGCAGATTATTAACTATACTCACCCCTCTCGTCATCCTCCTCCTCCTCCTCTCTTTCTGTCTTGTCCTCTCCCCCCAAGTACTCATGCTAGCTGGCAGATCTCCAGCTCATTTATCCTGGGCGTAACCAAACTGTCCTGAGATCTGTCTGGAGCTCGACTAGGCCAGGGCTGGCCAGAGAAATAGTTGGCTCCATGCTCCATTGGGCCCATGCAAGGTGCAAACACCTGCTAAGACCCCTGTCTGACAGGCATCTGATCAACCCCAGAGAGTGAGACTGATAGAACCAAATAAACACACACACACACTCAGGCACCCATCGCTATGTTATGTTATGTTATGTCATGTAAGGTGTGCATTCTGGTGGTTAATGAAATTTTTTTTTCTTGCTATACTTGTGTATTTATATGTGATTGAAAGGAGGGTGGGATTTAAAGGAGGACGGAGCTGCAGTAGCTTCATACCATGAAAAGAGGATGGTTAGATAAGAGCTAACTTAGTTTGTTATAGGGATTTTGTTGTGGTTAATGTTCCAACATTTCATTCTCTAACTGCTAAAATCTTTGGTGAAGTTTGGTCATGGAGAAGACTGTGATCACAGTTCTGACTGAGGAACTTAAATTCACCCAATCACTCATTTACTAACTAAATATGATCACATGTTCTTTTATACAGGCACAGACAGCTTTCACTGAATCCACTTAAATAATTGGAATTTATTAATCCTTCATTCAGCTCTATTTGATTTTCAACCCAAGAGCCTGTGAATGAGATGGTGAATATATTCATTATGCCACAGTGTAATTCTTTTTTCCTCATTTGCTGTGTTTGTCTGTCTAAATATTTTGCTGTAATGACATTCTAGTATGATGAATGGAGAGGCGGTTTGCTGTCCCTGTCTAAAAGCCTGTACATATAGAAGCCATTCATCACACACAGATACAAAACACAAGGACTGAGCTTGTTAAATGTTTCATGGTGTTGTAACTGTCTGAAGAGAGCCCAACGACCCTTTTAGCAACTGAAATCATGCCTGTCATTTATGGATCAGAGCTGTGCAAGCTGTGTTCACTTGAAAATTACCTGAGTTGTCTCCCTGCAAAAATGCTCTCAGTTAACGACTCCATTCTCTCCCTTTTTTTTATTCTCTTTCAGACTGGGACTTTCTCACTGTAAGAATTACACACTTTAAATGGAATATATTCAGCACTTCACATCCACGCGTTCTAATGCACTCATGCTATACAAAACGAGGAGTTGCTGTGGGCAGCCAGTGAGGAGAAAGATTGGACAAAGGTGGGACATTTTCAATAAGCCACAGTCTCTTTCGGGTACACTGATTATACTGGAGCTGATTATAAGTGCACACATCATTGTTTGTTCGCGATACAGAGGATGTGTGTTCTATATGTATCCGACACGTCTAAGACACGAACGTGCTGGTGCAACGTTGAGGAGCGTGAATGGTATCCTTTTTCATTCATTTCTGTACAGTTGCCACTTGTAAATTGTGAAAAGTATGTGTCAAAAGTTTGTAAGATGTAACTTTCTGAGAACTATTGTACTAAAAATGCATTCAATAAATGCCTTGGAGAACAAGTCACTTCATAGTCTGTAACCTGATGCAAGATTATTCTGTTTCTTATATAATGAGAAAAGAAAATGACAATACGGGGTTGTTACCCACCAGCACCACTGTCAGAACTGTGTTGAAGTCTGGCAACTGTGCGAAAAAAAAACTTTGTGTCACCAACAGTCTGGCTGTCACCACACAAAAAAGCTATACAGCCAGTAATACATGAAACAACATGGGAATTTCCTACACCACCTATATGTTTCCTCCCCAAGTCAAAACAAGTTACAATTTTTTGGTAACTTGTAACTGTACAAATGTATCCTTCCCTCAATCCATCACATATCCACCTACAAGACTTCACTCACTTGAAAAGAGTGTTACACAATAATGATATGGTAGATGAGGTGATATAACGTTTGGCAATAATTACAACTCTCAGAATTCTTTCCTAGCAGTTTTACTGAATCTAACCTTATATTAGCTGGAATAGTTCCAAATACATAAGCAGCCAACAATGGCAGCTTTCTGTCTGAAGTTTGTAATATTTTATTCTGCAATTAGTTTGTTCTTTTAATCAGGATGTCATGGTGATTACACAAAAGGAGTTGTGGTAGCTGTTTGACGAGTGAATATTGACACTGAAAATGTGGCGATATTTATTAGTGGACATGGAAAATTAAAATACAAGTTCTACTTTTTAACAAATAAATGTATGTAAAATGTGTTCACATTGAGCGAATCAAGTCTTGAGATATGCAGAAATGGATGAAAGCCATTATTGGAATAACTCTATAGACCTCCAGAGGTAGTCATATCCACAGACATCCAGAATTAGCCAAGAAAAGACATTTGGCTCAGAAGCATGTAAATATACAACAACATAATATTGTTTTTTATCAACAGATAAAAATGCAATACCTAAACTCTTAGTTCACAGCCATTAAAGGGTAAATTGAGCTTGTTGTGTTCCAGAAACAGCTTAACAAAAGTAATGACTATCAATGTGGTGCCATGTTTCATAGTAACTTTTCAATCGGCGTTCAGCTTGAGTTAGCTTGTTTGTCAGTTTAATCAGAACATTCCAAGTGATGGAGGAAGATTGCCCTCTTGACAAGGAGGACTCCATTGCATTAGATGTAAAGGCTGACTTGTTTGTGAATGTTTCAGTGTATATGTTTGCAAGAGAAATGGGATTAGAAAGGGAAATTAAGGCTGAAAAAAGCCCAAAACTACAAAGATAGCGATGATAAGAAATAGTATTCTCTGTTGTGTGCATTTCATCTATAACTTGGTGCTTATCGCTGATAGGGGAGACAGGTATTTTACTTTAAACTCTTGTGAAGTTTGAAAAGTGACTTCACAGCAGTGAATTTTTGCCTTAATCAATATTCCCAGTGCAATCACCTGTGAGAACAGGATTGCCACGCAGCAGGGAACTCCTGCAGAGAGGAGTGGAAAGAGTTGGAGAAAAAGCAATCCATTGAAAGGTGCAGAGCTGAATGTGAGAGTTGAAAACTTGAAGTGCATACTGAGTGAGGGACAGTGGAGAAACACTGCGAATCGGGAGACAAAGATAATGATGGAGACGAATCTTTTAAAGGAGAGAGAAATGACAGAATGTGAACATTTCCCAAGACCTTGCCCAAATGGTTGATATGTGTGTGCTTATTTTTGTGCATTTGTTTATATTTCACATACACATTCAGGAAAAGAGCAAGCATAGCATGACTTGAGACGTGTCCATTAACAACGGCTGATTATTCAGCTCCTGAGATTGTCACTGGCCTAAATCTGATCTCAGAGCTTGCTGGCTGCTGGGCCTTTCTAAGCTGTGTGCATATTTATTGTGATCCTTGGAACAGGCTCAAACTGATTTGTGGGTGCCAGGATTCTGATGTGGATTGTTTCGGAAAAAAGCAAAACATAGCGTAAAGAAGGGGTTAGGAATGAAACAGAAATATACCCCCACAGAAAATTCTGTGCTAGTTTACATGTGTTTTTATAGCGACTGGTATTCTACTGATTTAGTTCAACAGATTTCTTAAAGGGCCATTACAGTCTTTGCTTCCTGTCTTTTAGTTTATCGGTTGATAATACTGATCAAACTTTGATCCAAGATCTACTGTTACTTCTTCAGATTAATGACATCTGCCAATCTAAAAAATATTTGTAATTGAGAAGAAAATATGTGCACATATGTATATCCCCCTCAGGCTTTAGTAATGAATGTTTGTTGAATGGTTCTTTATGAGTGATTTGAAAGGAAAGGAAAAAAAATCACTAAAATTCTGAATCCCTTGTTAATTTGAAAGAGACATACTTGTGTTTAGGAGTGTTTAAATTCACTTCAAACTGAGTTACTTCCATTGGCTCTTTTTTATACCTTCTTCATCATATTGGGGGCAGTTTTGAGGTTTAAAAGTTGGGATACACCCTGGACATGGCACCTTTCCTTTTTTAAAATAAATTAATTGATTAGGCGTGTATGTCTTTAAGTTAAGCTTTTTAAATGGTTTGTTCATGCATGTTTATACAAGTACGACTAGAGTAGACAGGTAAGTACATTAAAATGACAAAAAAAGGAAAAGAGCATCATGTCATTCTATTGCATATGTGATGTCTAAAGGTTTGAAGAACATGGTTCTCAACCAAAACTGGCATGATTCTTCCCAACACAAATTTCTGCCTTCACCCCTTCCAGAAAAGGTGTTATTTTTCAAAAGCAAAGAGATGTATCCAAATCTTCTGGGAGACTGGCATTTATAGCATCGCCTGCTCATGTGAATTTCATAGCTGATGTGTATTCACCTGGCAATTGCAACCCCAGAAAATTGATTGAACTCTAAAATAAAATGTACATTGGTTGCAATAATATTTCTTCCTCTGGCAATTTGTAATTTAAGCCTTCTCTTGCTGTAAAGTATTGTGTATTATTTAGATGATAGGTTTATGCCATGTTAGGACATGGCATAAACCTATCAAGCTCATGTCATCTCTAGCTATTCCAGTGTGATGCAGGTAATGACAGAAACTAATGAATTCAGTTAATGTGGGAATGCTAATGTGGTTAATCAAGATGTCTGTTGCAAATTCAAAGTATATGACTTTTAATAGCAATGGACATTTCTCCTTTTGTGCATAGGAGGAGTAATACAGCACCTGGGTCAAATGAGATTTTATGTCTCACAGGAGTTCATCAAATTTAATTATGATACATATAATTACCAAAAGCAATCTTCTGTGTGGTAGAAATAATCATTTCAGAGAGATGTCGGCACCTGGAGGGGTGAAGCTTAATTTACAGGCAGTCTGGAATGACAGGAGAGGGAGAGCGAGAGAAAATCAGACAGAAAAGGTGATTGCTGAATACTCCAGTGAGCCGGCTTGCTTTGCACTCTGCTTTTTTACTGTACAAGCTTACAAAATGAGAGAAAATTTCAACCCCACTTAATACGATTTAATCCTGCATTTACTGTTTAGTTTCTGATTGCAAAGGATCATTTGAAAAGTGTTTGATTTTTTGGTATTTTCTAAGACATGGCCATTCCTCATCGCAGTTGTGCACGGAGGAACGTAAACAAAAGCCTCACTATTTCCAGATGTTACCAAATGAGCTGGATTTTTTACAGCAGCGCACGGAGAAATATAATCAGAATCTGTGCAGCAGGTAAAGGGTGAACAATGATAACTCTGCCAAAAGGTGAACTATGATGGGATCACAGCCATAATTGGTTCTTTCAAAGGGTGAAAAGGATTGGGGGTTACGAGGAGGGACATTACAATCTTACATACACTCACATTTGCACAGCCTCAACAGTGCCCCACCCATCACAGAAACCCCCCGCAGTGTCTAATCCCACACAGAGCCTTTCTGAGCTCCGCCTGCCTTCGATTGCAGTAAAAATCAATGAAATATTTTCCCACCAAAATAAAGAAGAACAATGGATGAGATCCACACCTCAAGGTCTTCCTAATTAGAGAGTCAACACAAAAGGGCTCATGTGCTTCATGTCTCTCACAAGTGAGAGAGGGGTCAGGATATGAGATTGACTGAATAGTAAGTGATGAAGGTCATACACTTCCCACTCATTTCTCAAATATCAACTTCATATCTCATGACTTTGGCAAGCATAGCAAGTCTGATCTGCTGACATTTCTCTGTTTCTAGCCATAGCTGTTCTCATAGTTTGACATGCCACAAGCTGTAATCTTTTCATCTCTGTCTCCTTTCCTGACATATCACTGTTTTAACTCAACTTACCCTCGACATGAATGAGGAAACCCGTCTTTATTGTTGCTTTATTGAGGGAGCTCTGACATGTTTACCTTACTTAACTTGGCTTTCTTCTCAGACTAATGTAGCGATTAGATATGATGATGATGATGATGATAACAGTGATTGAGGACATAAATCTATGCTTCTCATGATCTCCTTCTATAATCCAACACTACAGTCTTGAGACAGCAGACGAAACAAGACCTTGCTTGGATGTATGATAAATCGGTTGATCATAAACATTGCTAAATTCCCCAAAGTGACAGCGACTGCTTAGAATTGATTTCTGTGGCTATATCCAACACTGTAGTGATGCATGTGAAGCAGAATTATGTAAAGCAGTGGAACATTGGATAATGGCTGTCATTACTGCTCTTAACCAGCACCTGCCATCTTAACAAATGCTCGCAGCACTGAGAGCTGCGTTCCACAGATGCACTTCATCTGGCATAATGGTAATCATACTTGGTGAAGAGGGACTGCACAGTCCTATTCTATGTGAAACTGGTGAGTGGCTGCTGCTTTTTCCAATAGATTTCATTCTGCAGTTGCGAAATTCTAATCTAAAATCAGAAAAAAAACATACAAATTTTAACCCTAAAAGTTAATGAAGTTAGGGACATTTTAAAAATCATCTGTTTTTGTGACTCCTAAAACTGAGATGTTTCATCAATGTAGTGTAATTTATTGGCGAGTTGTATAAAAAACTGGTGGTCTGAACTTCAATGTTTAAATTTGCCGATGGGACTGTTGCTGACTATTATCGTGTGTCTGTTAATTCCTCAGGTTTTGTTTATTATCTACAGTTTCACTAATGTCAAAAGTTAAAACGAAGAATGTATTGCAATATTTCTAATTAATAAATTACAAGAAAAAACTGCGGCAGGGGCATCTCAGTACAAATGTACATATTTACACAGGAAATATTGTGAAAACACTTTTCAGTAATTCTTCAATAATTTTACTGACTCTTGAGCACAGCATGATATCTTGAAATAATCTCAACCAAATTTCACAATTGTAACAGAGGTTGCCATCAGTCATTCTGAATACACAGCACAGGCCTGTTGAACATGTCTATAACTGTCATAACTGTATGGATTTAGTATCAGAAAAGAAGCCCTAACTCATTTTTAGAGTCAATACTATTTATGAGTAAATTTTTGAGTGTTTCCATATGTGTTTGTCACTGCTCATGATTGTGTGTGTTGGTGAATGTATGCGTGAACAGCTCCTCTGATAGGAGCATGTGTGTGGGTGAGCTGTAACTCAAGAGGTTGGATAGAGGACCAACTAAGTGGCTCTCAGGGGAGAGTCGATCGGTTGTTAAAGACAGTGGAGAGGGACACAACAGCTTCAGTACATGGTTACAGCCAAAACGGACACATAATCTTGGTTGGAGTAATTGCCACAGACAGGCCTTCATTTCTGCGTCTTTTCTCTGAGCAGCCCTGATAGCCCTTTCCCCTTTTTTAGTCAATCATGCCAAAGGAATGGGGTCCAATATAGTGACCGATTTTCTGGTAAAAATGCACTCCCTTTGAGTCTGTGCTGCCACTTTTGGGGGATTTGAACTCCTTTTGGAGGATGTTTTTAAGTTGGTAAACGGATTTTGTCTGTATCTGCTAAATGCATAAACATATTAGCCTAACATATGATAATGATGCTGCAGGTTACCATCACTGGTAGCTTGAGAGCACCAAAATTCATCAATGAATGATATCGCAGCAGCTCATCCTTCATGCATGATTGACTAAACAAATATTTTTTCCCTTGATTCCAATTGTTTATTTTATTATGTATTTTTACTCAAGGGAAATTAATGATTTGCATATCCCATGGTTCTCAGGCAGTCTAGTTTACACACAGGAGTAAATTTGGCGTGTTGGTGGGGCTTACACTTGAAGCCCAGCTTTGATCAGCATCCTGAAGCAATAATTGTTTAGCTACCATGGGCCGTACAGAATTTTATTGTGCAAAGCAGCAACTCCCACTCGATCTAAACAGGATGGAATTCTGTGAGCTTTCTTTTCTTTTCTTTTGATAACAAGCAGCACATCCATCTTAAGAACAATTGTTCCAAATAAGGTGTTGTAGTCGCTCAAGGAGACTGGAGGAACAAGGGCAGAAAGTGGGTGGGAGAGTTGGCACTGTCAGAACTTCAAGGCGCTTCATAACTGCGTGAACCTAGAGCAAGATCCCTCATAACTTGAATACCCACTGTTTCCCCTTGATACCTCAGTATTCCCACGTGACCTACATCTCAGGCATTATCTAAAGTGATGAAAGAAGAAGAGGAATGCCAAATGATAACAAAGTCCCTCTGGACATCCCCATTCCGTTCCGAAGTCTTTATTCCTTTCTACTGTCCTCTCCACTTACTAGCTCCACCAGCTCCACCATTTACATGATCCTGAGAAATGCTGTCAGCTGCCAAGGGCCTCCAGGCTGATCTCTCACTCTCTGGAATGTACATTGCCATAATGAGTTCTTTTCCCTCCTCCATCTGCCATATTCTTCCTCCATCTTGATTCCAAGAGCTCCAATCACATCTTTTAGCACAGCAACAATGAACAGCACCAACATCCTGCTGAATGACAAAAACTTATCTTTTCAAAGTATGTATCAATGAATTGAATGTTTCTAATGTGCTGGTAACATTTTAAACAAGGGCACCACAATGTTTTACTCAGCAGATGAACAAAGGTGCAAGATAATCTTAGAAATGATATAACTAACTAAAACATTGAATCTTTAGGGGGGGTTGGAGCAGCAGAGACTGAGTGCAGCTGTGCATGGCCTTTGTGCTTATGTTGACTCATGACCTCTGAACTGCACTCATTACTAACACCTGTCAGTCAGTGGAGGCCTGGCCTCTGGAGGGGGATTTGTGACAGCAGAAGGATGAATGAGACAGGCATTGCACCCTAAATCCAACACCCCTGTATAGCCATACTCCCCTGCAGCTGCAATAATCATAACTCAATGCCTGACCTCCCATGTTATGTACTACACAGTGAGAGGCAAGCAAATACTAAGGACAGAATGCAGGGGTATTTCTTGTCTTTTTGTCATATGTCGCAAAAACTAGACTTTCTAGACTTAAATCTAAAAAGGAAAAGAGTGGCATTACAGAGAATTAAGCAATAGCTAAATTAATAAAGGAAACATTGCGCTGTAGTCATAAAGTTGATCATGACAAAAATGCTTACAAGAGCCCACATTTTTGTGAGATGGATGAGGCAAGGTTTGAATATTTATGAGACTGACATTAGCATGCCCAGCCTTTGCCAATGACTACTATGAACAAGCATTAGCTCTAATAGTCATGTAAGAGACAGTCCAGGGTGTACCCCGCTTCTCGCCCATAAACTATTGGGATCGGCTCCAGTTCCCCCGCAACACCATTTGGGAATAAGCCATTCAGAAAATGGCTGGATGGAATAAATTGTGTGAGAGTTCGATATAACATTTTTTATTTAAACCAAGTCTGTTTAAGGTCAGGTGGTCATCTAAAAGTATGACTATTCATATTTTAGACAAACTTTTTTCCCTTTGCTTTCACTCCAATAGTAAATTATTACATTGACAAGGTTAGTGTGTTGAAGACAATAACATAAATATGAGCACAAATGGTCTCAATCATATAAGACAGAAATTGAAGGGCATGCAGTCACTCAGCATTGTTCCAGCAGGGTAGTTGAATCGTATGGTCAGAATAAGAGTTTATAAAGTTTTCCTAAGACTCCATTACACCAATGTGAGTTGCCAAACACAACACAATTGGAATAAACTAGCATGGCATTTTTTTTATTTATATATTTTTTTTTTGCAGGCTTCAAGTCAAACTATTTGTTTTGTTCTGCAACAACGGAAACCATTAGCGGTACTTACTCTTTGTGTTTGTTTTTCTTTGCATGGAACTGTATGTGTTCTCTGTGTGTTACATTCTACAACCCTATTAGCATATTTGCTCATTCCGCTTTTAACCCATCACTTGGCACAATCTGTTGTCTATAGAAAACAATATTTGCGCCCCTAAAGCAGCCCCATACTGTTGAAAATAATAATGGAAATCTCGTTTTCCTTTAGATGCATGAGTGCTTTGTAGATTTAAAAGCCATATGCTAAGTTTTTTTGTGGGGGGCTACTGCTGTTTCTGTTGTTGATTGTGCTCAATTTTGCCTTCTGTTGGACATCAAACCCTCTGTCCAACATTGCCACAACTGGGTGATGAAAGAGATGTATGTGCCGCACAGTTGTGTATATTCCTTCAGGAAAAATTCAAACAGATGTGAATGCCATGTGCCGATGTACTAAATATTTCAAAATTGAACCCAGAGACCACAGTTCAGATTGGTGATTTCCTTCTAAGTCAGGCCAATTACCCCACTCTGGAGACATGGAGTCTGATTGAAGAAACATGTGTATATATAGTGAAACATTCTTTTATACAAGAAGAAAAAAAGAAGGAAGAAGCTGTTAGTCGATCTGTCTCTGACCTTGTATTGTATCTGATGGTGGACCCTCGGTAGGATTGTCTATAATTCTTAAGGGTATTCATAAGCAGAGCACTCTGTTTTTGCCTAAGGCTTTTTCAGATACATACTGTTTGAGGTCTCCATGCAAAAAAGTAAAAGAGTTCCTGTTGTGCTTAGGTTGTTCCGCTTGTTTTTTACTGCTCAGTCTTCAAAAGAAGAGAGCCTTAGATCGTCAGTTTCTACTGGTGAGAGTTTTCTTTACTTAAGTTTAACACTGTATAGCTATAGAAGGCACACGCCAAAGAACAGGGATGCTGGTCTACCTTGCTTTAAAAAGCAATAAATGCACTATACGCACCATGTTTTTTGGTTTACTTTAACTGTTAGAGGTTTGTAGGTTGATCAAAATATGTCTCAAAAATTCAGATTAACCATCTTTACTTTTTCTCTTCCAGTGAGCCATGAATATAACAGCTGAATATTGCATTTATCATTGCACTATCTGCGTAGAACGTGGCCTCAACCATTTTGCCTTAAGCAGTGATGAGGCGCAGGTTATTTTTGATTGGTAAGCACAATTCTACCTTATACAATGTTTTTTTCTTCTTCATTCCATTAGATAATAAACTGGAGATTAATATAACGGCATGACCAGTCAAGATGTATGATAGGTGGAGGAAGCTGCGTTAATAGCCAAAGTATATCCTGAAAACATCACAATCACAGAAAAGGGAACTGGTTAATGAATGTGCCACCTGATGCATCACGTTCCCTAATGAGATATGGTTTGATTTAATGAAGACTTTGATCCATAAAGCACAGGTTTAAACAAAAAAAAATGAGGGGAAACTATTCATCTAATTACTTAAGGACTGACTTATATGCTTGAGCAGAATGGAAATGGGTGGATATATGAGTTTAAACGTTATGGAGAGGTAGTGTGAGTTATTTTCCAGCTGTGCTATTTAATCCAAAGACATTTAGTTACTTTAGGACAATTCAGTTGGAGCAAATCAGTGTCATTCCTTCTGATAATTGGGCAGGCTTGCTAGATTTCCTGGATTAAAATACAATTGAAAGAAAAAAGCAGATAGATATAAAAATCTATCTATCTATCTATCTATCTATCTATCTATCTATCTATCTATC
>JABUIW010000217.1:7903699-7994535 GCA_013363375.1 Menidia beryllina
TATCTATCTATCTATCTATCTATCTATCTATCTATCTATCTATCTATGAGACTTACCAGAATAATTTTAAAGCGAAGAATAAAACTAAAGCGAGAACTGTGAACACTGTGGAAGAAATAGAATACATTGTTTGTTATGCCTGGTAAAAAATGCATTGAAAAAAATGTTCCATCAAAGTTAGCTTTTGCTGTTTGACTCACTTCTATGTATAGATCACAGGCAACTTCTAAGACTGTTTGTAACCAACATCTGAGCTATGCAGGTACACAGTGGGGGGCAGATGAGTGCATATCTGCAGACGTGTTCACCTGAATAAAAATGTCTTGTTTACTTCTAAATCAGTCACCCCAGTATGTGTGAGATGCACATCCAAAGTTTAAGTGAGACTTGTTATTCATTGTTTGACCTCTTGACTTTCGGGAATCCTATAGAGATATTGGAAGTTAATCACACAAAGGCTGATGAAACCATCCATGCATTCGGTCAGCTAATAAGGCAAATCTGAGTTCATGACATGAACAAAAGTGATAATCTCATTGAAGCTATCTGAATGTTAAGGAGCAGAGAGATAATTGATGTAACCCTTGTACGCATTTCACTATGTTCTGCTGATAAGGACTTAATTAAATCCCTACCAATGAATTAATCTCTTTCAAGAACATGGAGTATAAATAAAAACTTGTAACTTGTAAAGTTCATTTTAATCTCTTCTTGCTTGACAGGTGCAAGTCTTAATAAATAATGCCAACAGATGCTTTTGATTTTGTGTAGACAACTGCAGTGTCATTTCAGAAGGAATACCTTGGCCGTCAAAAGTTAAATACAGACTGTTCACAATATCAACACATGCATTGGAATGAAGCTGCATACAATCAATAAAAATAAAGATTTGGGGAGTCTGTATGGTGGTGATGTGGTTTGCACAGCTAGCTTATTTCAAGAGATTTCACAAGAATTTGCATGTTCTATCCATGTATGCATTCACTCTGAGTAATCCCACTGCCCATAAAGCATGCACATTAGGTTAACTGGTGAGTCGAAATTGTTCCTACATGGGTTTACGCTTGTTTGGGTCTTTGTGGCCCTGGGATTGACAAATGACCCAAAAAGCCACACAAAATGCATGATTTAACAGTGTTTAGGGTATTTGTGCCATTTCCATGTAGGGAAACTTCAATAGTGCATGATTTAATTGTGCTTATTTACAATTGAAAATTATCATAAAATCCCTTTGGGTATACTGGAAGAAGCAGCATCTTTAAGAAAAAAATATTTGAACTAGCACTCCCCATGGCAGCTTGACTTATCTTTGCCAGCTGGCATTGCTGGGAGATGTCCTGACATTTGCAAGAGTGTTAATATTTTCATATATCCATTACCCCGAAAGGCTGTATTGTTTGTGTACCATTAGCAATTTAATATCATACTCCTACATGTCTATATATACACTATATTGCCAAAAGTATTTGCTCACCCATCCAAATTATCGTAATCAGGTGTTCCAATCACTTCCATGGCCACAGGTGTATAAATTCAAGCACCTAGGCATGCAGACTGTTTTTACAAACATTTGTGAAAGAATGGGTCGCTCTCAGGAGCTCAGTGAATTCCAGCGTGGAACTGTGATAGGATGCCACCTGTGCAACAAATCCAGTCGTGAAATTTCCTCGCTCCTAAATATTCCACAGTCAACTGTCAGCTGTATTATAAGAAAATGGAAGTGTTTGGGAACGACAGCAACTCAGCCACGAAGTGGTAGGCCACGTAAACTGACGGAGCGGGGTCAGCGGATGCTGACGCGCATAGTGCGAAGAGGTCGCCAACTTTCTGCAGAGTCAATCACTACAGACCTCCAAACTTCATGTGGCCTTCAGATTAGCTCAAGAACAGTGCGCAGAGAGCTTCATGGAATGGGTTTCCATGGTCGAGCAGCTGCATCCAAGCCATACATCACCAAGTGCAATGCAAAGCGTCGGATGCGGTGGTGTAAAGCACGCCGCCACTGGACTCTAGAGCAGTGGAGACGCGTTCTCTGGAGTGACGAATCGCGCTTCTCCATCTGGCAATCTGATGGACGGGTCTGGGTTTGGCGGTTGCCAGGAGAACGGTACTTGTCTGACTGCATTGTGCCAAGTGTAAAGTTTGGTGGAGGGGGGATTATGGTGTGGGGTTGTTTTTCAGGAGCTGGGCTTGGCCCCTTAGTTCCAGTGAAAGGAACTCTGAATGCTTCAGCATACCAAGACATTTTGGACAATTCCATGCTCCCAACTTTGTGGGAACAGTTTGGAGCTGGCCCCTTCCTCTTCCAACATGACTGTGCACCAGTGCACAAAGCAAGGTCCATAAAGACATGGATGACAGAGTCTGGTGTGGATGAACTTGACTGGCCTGCACAGAGTCCTGACCTCAACCCGATAGAACACCTTTGGGATGAATTAGAGCGGAGACTGAGAGCCAGGCCTTCTCGTCCAACATCAGTGTGCGACCTCACAAATGCGCTTCTGGAAGAATGGTCAAAAATTCCCATAAACACACTCCTAAACCTTGTGGACAGCCTTCCCAGAAGAGTTGAAGCTGTTCTAGCTGCAAAGGGTGGACCAACGTCATATTGAACCCTATGGATTAGGAACGGGATGTCACTTAAGCTCATATGTGAGTCAAGGCAGGTGAGCAAATACTTTTGGCAATATAGTGTATATATATATATATATATACACAAACATATGTATGCAACATTGGAACTTTTAAGTGTTTAGTTTATTTGCTTTAGTCATTTAGTGTACATGCCTTCATCCTCTCCAGGTATTTTGTCGTCCTCACGCAAATGAAGAACAAACCTTTTAAGTTAATAGGTGATTCTAAATTGTTTGTTGGAATGCATGTGGGCATGCCCAGTTGTTTTTCTCATTTGTCTCCTTATTGGCGCCATAATGGACAGATCCATTCCAAGATGTATGCTGCTTCTAGCTGGAATAGCCTTTCCCCCTCTGCGACTCTGAATTGGATTAAAGTACTAAAGAAAATGTGTGGCTGAACCAGATGTCTTTCGACTTGAAAGAGCAGGAAAGCAAATAAGGTTCTCTACTTATACATATAGTATATATAGAAAAATATATAGATATGTGTATACATACAGTATATATACAGTATACATGATGACATAATGGAACAATTCACAGCTGATGTTTGTAAATAACCTGCAAGGTGAAATTAATTGAAAAGATTAATAGGAATCATTCTGATGTTAAAAGAAAAAGAGGGATGAAAAATAGAAGAATAAATGTGATGAATGTTTGAAAAGCGTCTTCCTACTCATCACTTAAATTGGATCCTAACTCCACACAGTGCAGAT
The DNA here is from genome assembly GCA_013363375.1 of Menidia beryllina. Classification (NCBI taxonomy): domain Eukaryota; kingdom Metazoa; phylum Chordata; class Actinopteri; order Atheriniformes; family Atherinopsidae; genus Menidia; species Menidia beryllina. Next base: position 7,907,052 of record JABUIW010000217.1, read on the forward strand.
TCTAGATGTTCATTCCCATTCACTTGTCAACTTCTGCTGATGGCATGTTAACAGCGCTGGCAGAAAATGCAAATCAAACTGGTTTTCTCATTTTTCTTCAAGGTAAAGTTTGCAATATGTCGTTCCAGTCTGGTTTGCTTCTGCAACAGAAGCTGAATAATGTATAATTGAAAACTGTGAAATCTTTCCATTGTCAGAGACTCTTTTTAAGTGCAGTCATATGCTTGTCATACTGTCATGCTCCCAAATACCTATTTTTAACACTATGGGCTCATATGCAAATGACACGTCACTGTTCTTTTAAAAAAGATGAGAGGATTAAATGGAACATGGTACTATAACCATAAGCAATCCTTTGCCCACCCTCATTTTATTAACAGGTCGTAACTTTTTTCTACTTATCAGCCATGGAAAAAAAAGATAATCAGGTGTAATCCTTAAAAATCACAAGAAAATAAATAAGAAGAACAACAATGAAAAACAATAAGATGAATTTATTTGTCTCAACAAGTAAAGGGGCAAAACAAAAATAACTTTGGTAATCCATTTTCCTTATGAAAAGGTCTCCTTGTACAAGGACAATCTTATACAGGTTTTTATATAGGTTAAGGTACCTTAGCTGAGATTTTGTGCCAGCACATTACTGAAATTCTCAACACTCATATATACCTGACCCTGCTTGTAGCCATAGTTATAAATGGCTCATATGATGACAGTCGTATGCATTACAATCCCACTTACTGTCATGTAAATCCTGCCTTACAAGGAAGAGCACAGATTTCCAGTAGGGAGTGCTGAGTACGAGGTGTAGGGGAAAGGAGAGGACGACATTGCAAGTCTTGACATCTGCAAAATCATGTGTCTGCAGTTGAGAAAAAGTAACTATCTTTGCGCAATTGGAAACATTTTCATGTAAAAAAAAAAATGCTGAGACACTGACTTGGCTGGGGTAATTTTGTTCCAACATTTACAAGTCTAAATGTTTATTTTGGGAAACAGGAATTTTTATTTAGAACAGGTGTTCTGCAAATCTTTGTATTTAAATTAGATGTAAAGTGAAAAAACATCCAACACAGAAAATACCAATAGCATACGATGGTGTTCAAAATGTTTTCATTCCTGTGGAGAAATGTCTGCAACAATTTAAAATGATACACTGATCAAGACATTTTATCAGCAATACGCAAGAGGTAATTAATATCTTTACCCAAAAAACCTTCAACCACAAAAGTTGAAAAAAAGCAACTACAACGTTGAATGTTTTTACACATAAACAGCCAGAGGTTTTCTTCAGTCATCAATCAGACCAATGGTGGACATATGGTAAACCCGAAAGGGGCAAAGAGTAAGACAGACACAGATCGACAAGGCCGCCTTCACAAATTTTCCTCAACACAATTGCACAACGGAGCACCTGAATAATTTGAGAACCACCAAGAGGTTGTGAAGTTAACCAGAGCATCAAAGACTGCATTTAACGGTTCACTGTGCAGAGAAAGTTTAGATAATTGATGTAATTCCAGCATGAATGGCAGGGCACTCTTCCAATAACTTTACATTTTTAATATTTTAACAATATCACTGGCTGAAAAAAAAACTTGAATTGTGGACTTGTTACACCCTGCTTTGGAATCAAAACAACTGGCTGAATGGGCGTTGAGATGACGTCCATTATGATTTGGCAGTATATGTTTAATTTGGTGGCATATAGTTTAGATAATCCATAAAAACACCCATCTCTGTTTTATTGTCCTTTTAAGCCTTTTTCTTTGAATTCTATCATTGTCCTTTAGTGTCTTGTTGACACGTGCCACATTTCTCTGGCATAATTAAGTGAGAGAGAAGTGCAATTTAATCTGAATTATATGAAAAGTGTTTGTGCAACAGTGACTTGTCACTACGCTGACAATGTTTTTTTTAGTTAAAGTGGCCCGACGAGCATATTTTCTCATGCAAAACAAAACGTGTCCTTTGCAAATGTCAAACTGTAGTCCACTGACTGATTAACACACATTCATGTTGAACAGCTCCGACATGAATAGTTGACATCAAAGCAATCAATTCTTGTAAAATGTGGAAATCCTATTTCATAGTTAGTGAAAGATTGTACAGTGTTCTCAACGTTGTCTCAAAGGTCTTTAAAGATACAATACCATTAAATACAATCGTGTTCTAATGTAGTTAAGTTCAAAAGAGTTTAAGTTTAAATGTGGTTTCAGTTTCATAGCTAAGCAAACCAACAGACAGCACTGAATCTTCACTTTATTCACTCTGAGTCCGCAATCCAGAGTGTGCATGAAGCATGTGTGGATCTGCAAAATTCCAAGCATTATAGTATTTTCAAAACCTGTGGAAAAAAAAAAAAGGTGTTAAAGGACATCTGGTTTAATTTAAAGAAGGACCTTTCACAGATGTGTTTGTGAAACCCTTTAATTTTTTCAAACATGGATAAAGATCACAGAAAAACAGTTTGGTGATGCTTTGACTGATATTCAAAGTAAAGTATCACATATCCCCCCAAGACTCAAGCTGGACAATTTTCTTTCATAAAAATATGGAGTTTAAAGTTTAGTTTGTTTTGTTTATTTAGAACAAGGAACAAAATTGAAAGAAGTATTATATCATATTTGTACAAAAATGTATAAAATCAAAAGAACTAAAAAGAATGTCAAACACTACAAACGTAGTGTGTGCAATAGTGCGGGTCAGAAATCTGTAATTCAGCAGTCGTGAAACAAAAGCAGGAAAAACTACATTTTTGCATCAAAGTCCAACTGACATTTCCATCATATTGATCTTACGGTTTACTCTTATCATTCCTCTTAAAAACGTATTCACGTGTTGATGCGACTTGCATCATAGCGCTAGTGCTTAAGGACACATTCAACGTATGTTAGAAGTGGAAAGATTTTGACATATGGTAAAATGGTAATACACTGGGCCTTGTTGACAACCGGAAAGTGGGGTGACCTTGGATAGGTTATTGGTCTATCACAGGAATAATACAGCCTTGCAGCCTCCCATGTATGCTGACATTCATACATGATATCAATCCGAACTGTCTTTGAACCGTTGGAGGAAACTGGACTCAACAGAGGCACAGGAAGAAGACACATTCCCTGCACAGAACGGAATTAGTAGAAGTATGAAAGAATAAATAGGGTAAAACTTGACAATAACCAGACAATAACCATAATATATACATGGTAAATAGAACAGTCTATTTACTATTTTTAATTTATGGTTATTGTAAAGTGTCACCATAAATAGTCTTATTAAGCAATTTCTGGTTACTTCCTGTTTCTCTTCTTGTATTAACTGAATCTACTTCCATCATCTTTAGATGGCAACTAAAGATCAACTGCAGTTGACTTTTCAACAAAAAACACATTCATTCAATTGGACATTTCACACTGAGAAACAGTCACACCTGAAACTTTTAACACTTTTGTGAGATGACACATTAAAAGATGATAAATGCATCAAATCTTCTCTTGCAGTTTTTATTAATATGCAGTGCACCCAGCAAGCTTTCATGAATTCTTTATTCACCCTGAAATGTGACAAAGTCTTTTTTGCCATTTGGCCTATCAATAATTAGAACACCAACTCAATAGTCTCTGGAATTGGTGGCTTTGAGAAATCCTCTATCATTAATATTGCATTAAGTTCTTTCAGTCTTATTAGCAAGACTAGGTCCTTAATGAGCCAATAGTCCTTAGTATTGTCAATATTTTATCCCTATGCCTTTGTCGATTAAATTGGGACTTGCTGTTCTTTGGGATGTGCTCTAGTGATAATGACCCATAGAAGAGGGTCAAAAAGGTTTTTAGTAATACTAAGTGACCAAAAGACAAAAATCCTTAAAAACCCCAACAGGGGTGGGGTTAAGCCCAAATGCGGTTATTAGAAAATGCAGACAATGTGGGTATGGAAAGGCAAAAAGAGAGTTTGAATGTACTGGTCATAGATTAGTTTCATATGTCAATACCTCAGAGTGATTTAACTTTTCCCATGTACATTTCTTCTACTCTTTTTTCATAGATTTGAAGGCATTCACCTAATTCCCTGTTCTCCTGAAACACACCCTCATATGAACAAACTATTCAACATCACTTGTTATGGTACCTTTTTTAACAGCTGTGTTCAACGCTGTGTGTTGTTCACACCAGACTGAAAAAAGATGGCTGAGTTTGTTCAGTGGCAGATGTGATTGTTATGAATTTGTATGATATGGCTTAATGCTGGTCAAGCACATACATGAAAATACAAATACTGAAAAATACAAACAACTATTTTTTCCAAGTGTATAATTGAGTTATTACTTTATAAACTTTTCTAGCTTGTTCTGGTATACGGTCTTTTTACCCTTTTTATTTTTAATTTTTTTATTTTGCTGAACAATACGACTGCAGTCCATTTGTATTTTAAAACACACACGCACACACAGACACACACTCACACGTTATAATTGTATGGCCCTTTATTTCTCTTCAATTTTTATATGACTCCGGTCAGGATCCATATGAGTGCCTCTGCTCCGCAATGCACAAAAGAAGTACTTTATTTTTCTCCTGCATTCTAATCAAAAGTTGAGTAATTACTGACTTAGAAGAATCCAGGTAATGGCAAGAGAGTCACAGGCATTCATGCACTCTTTTTAAAGAAACCATTTGTTTAGAATCCTGAGTCCACCTACACACACCATTAATGGGCTGTACAGAGTCCTGTCATGAATATGCATCCTTTTCCTGGCTGAAGGTTTCAGAGAATGAAAAGGTACAACAAATGGTGTGTCTGTAATAGGCCTTCTGCAATAGTAATATGCAAATATCAAGCTTTCATGAATACAATATTGTATTGAATGGAGAGCTGCTTTTTGATATGAGTGAATAGACATTGATCAAACAGCAGTCACTTGGATTAGTGTGCTAGACTAACAAAGCTACTTCATAGCCCCCACTCTCCTGTGTCGTAATCTATTTACTGTGTGAAGTCATTACTGACATTGCTCCAGAAGTAAATGAAAAAGGAAAGTATAAGCTACAGAGTTGAAAAGAAAGATATTAAGCACATGTGGTATCATAAACAACTAAGTCACTGGTAAAACAAAAAAGCTAAAATTCAAATAGCTGTGACCATTGAGCAAAAATCAAAGAAAGCTTTTCTCATTCTAAGTTAAGACACTGTCAGCATTCAATGATGGAAAACAATAAAGATGTTATCCTCCACACAGAAACCTGACAGCTATTGAGCTGTCATTATACGATCATGAAGTCACTTCCATGCCTAACTTGAAAGCATATTATTATGATTAAACAACAGTGAAATGTCAATAATGTCATGGCATTATTGCCTCACGTTTTATTGTCAGGGATATCCATAAGCTCTGGATTAATGTTTCTGTCCATTTTTTCTTTGTTAATTTAATTTAAATGAATACATCTTTCGATTTCAAAAAGCTGTAGATAGATGCAAAGTCTGATGGATATCATGGCCGTGAAGACTCAATATTGATACTTGCACACCGAAAAATTCTGAGGAAGCACAGTTTCACAACAGGTTATACATTGAGCTAAATTTTATATTTCTACATTCACAGAGAAAAATAGTTCATTTATAGCAGGGGTAAATGCAAGAACCCACACTCCTATTGAAAATAAAACAAATTTGTGAGGGGCAAACAGTTTGTGAGAAATACAATGTTGTTGCCATTATATGAAGATATGAAGTTGCGGGTTTGGAGGAAACCAGGGAAAGTGACCACTGCAGTTGTTTTTGTCGTGTTGTTGAAAATAACTTCAAAAAATGTTTATTTGTGTTTGCCCTGTGATAAAGTAACATTTTGTGTTACATGTAGCAGAGATGGCTGGTTGTAAACGGCAGGCTCCGGCTGAGTTCAGAGAAGATACAGCACTGCTGTCAATGGGACTTAAATTGTAGAGTTATTTGGAGCAGTCGTGTTGTGTTTGATGCTACGGAAGATGGAAAGATGAAATTGTCTCACTACTTGTCAAGACTCGAAAACATAATCAGCACTTATAAAAGACACAACTGTTGCTACCAACAGAACTTACTCAACTACTTCTGCTTGGCTCTGCAACTGCAACAACAACTGGTGGGAATCGATACAACCCTACAACCAAAGATCTGCACTATTTTAGTCTGTCACAGTTAAGAAAGGGTTTGAGAATAAAGTTGAGTTGAACTTTAATCCCAAATAGTATCAGAAGTTGACTTGGAATAATTAATTGTTATGTGTGTAATGACATAAAACATGAACTCTGTACACTTCAGAGAAAAAGTCTTATTTTTAATTTATTTTTTCATTGATTGTGTACTTTAGGTTGGACTGTGTACATGTAGGGGCATTCAAAAGTGTGATGAGCAGTTTCGGCAAGAAGCAGTATTTCAACTCCAATGCATAAACCTCCAATTAAAACTTCATGACACATTGTGTTCACTGGTACGCTGCTGACTTCCCGAGCTTTACTCTGTAGCTGGATAGAAGACCTTGGGTGCATAAAGCAGCCCAATGATGCAGTCCTTATCTGCATAATGATGGATTGGCATTTCTCCTACTCTTCCACATTAAAGAATAAAGGCTTGCTAATTAGTCTTGTCAGGTCAAAGGTTATGGGGCTGGAGAAGAGAAAATCCCAGAGGGAAAGGCACATCCAGCTGTGGCACTCCTGTCCCCCACCTCCTCTCCATAATACCTGAGAATTGCACTGAGCCGCACATAGACAGCTGCACATTTGTGCAAAAAATATAAATAAACAAAACACAAAGGTGTACATAGAGTGCTGACCGACATGAAGCATACCAGTAAGAGCTGAAGGGAATCTTCCAAATCCCTTAATCCAAACTCTGTTTCCACACATAATAAGAAAATGTTCCAGCACATGATGCAACATTACTTCATTAATTTCTAGTATGCTGATGTTCTTTTCTGTTACTGGACCTCGGAGTATAGTTCATTTCGTGTATTGTTGGAGGAATGCTGTCCTCTAACAGTGCATGCTGGGAGTTTGTATGGGTGTGTGGAGATGTTAAGTGGTGTGTGTGGGTTGTTTGAAGTGTTTCTGTCTGAGTTTTCAATTGTTTTCACAATTCTTGTGGAAAAAGCACGCTATTTTATGGTAGACAGTGTTAAAGGATGAGCAACCTGAATCACTGAAAACTGTAGTCAGCAACAGAGAGAGGTCTTATACCGTGAGGAATGATGGACAGCCCCAACGGTACAAGTGGAAAACATTCTATGGAGGTAACTAATGTATCTGATAATGAGATCTGCACTTGTTTAAGGAGATAATCATGCCCAAAAGTTTGTTTTTAGATAATAATGACTGAATACATATACCAAAATGATACTGAGCCTTCTGCTCTTTACAGTCCTTTTCCTTGATTATCTTTGTGCTACTCATAGAACATCAAGTAGTACCCCTAAACATGATGGAGACAGGTTTAGGGTTAGGGTGAGGTGAGCGGAGCTGAGCATAACCAAAAATGTTAACGTGTTCCTAAAGGAAACACACATTATGAGTGACGATGGGAAACGACCTGATTTATTTCTCAGGGGCATGAGAGTTCAAATAGTACGAGCTTTAATAAAAAAAAAAAACTGTTTGTGTTCATCACTCCATAGGTCTCTTGAATTATTTTCTACTTTCTTTAGTTGAACGAGCGCGTTTCAGTGTTAAAGGGACTTGTAAAGAGGATCAAGGTTGAACATGATCGCTTTCACGTGAGGGACACTCATGGGGCCTTCAGTTGTCATGGGCTGAGGGAGGGTGCCGTGGGAGCTAGTTATGAATTAATTAAATTTAATTTAGGTTGTTTTATTGCTGTGGTTCTTATTCTTGTTGCGTTTCTGAATTGGCAAGATTTTCTCTTTGTCTTGAGTCTGAAACACAACTAATGCATGTTCTCCAGCCTATGGATTTTTTGAAACCCAAACCTGCCCTCTCCTCTCCCAGCCTCCTATTTTGCTCTGTAGGATGTGTTGATGTACTGAGGCAGAGAACAGCGTTCTCATTGCCATCATTTCGATGAGAGATGGAGTCATCATCAGTCTAGTCCCATCATAGTATCCACACCACAACTGAAAGGAGGGGAAGTGCTTTGTTGCCAAGACAACCGCATAAAATTGGTCAAAGAGATACCAGTCATGCTTTCGTAGACCCTTAACATTTTTTAAAGTTTTTGCTTTCTCCATTGTCCATTCTTAAGCGCTAATCTATCAGCAGCAGCAGTTCTGGTGGGTCTGGTGGCAGGTGGTGAAGGGGAGTAAAAATGTAATAAGGCAGCTGTGAGGGATACCAATCTGCAGGGAAAGCTGCAGAAATCCAATTTAAAAGATTGGCTTAGTGACTGAGTCATCGAAGGTAAACCCAATGGTAATTATAGGTAAATCAAAGATGAAAGTATGCAAAACATTCTAGTACACAACTCCATCGCTCTCATTTGCCGTCACTCCAATCCCTCATTAACACGTATCACCTCACGGCTTACCAATGAGAGACAGGAGCAGGCTGCATGCCACAAAATAAAGTGAAAATTACTTCCCCCCCCCCCTCATAGCTTAGAAGAAGTTGGTGCTCATGAGTGCGCTTAATTTTTCATCATGCAAAATAAACAACAGTAGTAATAGTTTAATACTTTTTAGATATGTCAATCAAAATGAGTCCAGTTTCGTAAAGTAGAGAGAATAACAAATATGTGGACATTTTTACTTTTGACTATGCTGGCATCTGACCTGAAAACAAATGTACAGTTAACCCCAAATTATCACTAGAGCCAAATTAGAAATTAGAATGATCTAAATATAACTAACGGCCCATGGAAAAAGGTTTGCTGGGAGTAAAAAACATCAAATGCATCAGTCAAATATTCATAGCCAAGAAACAAATTTATCAGACAATAGCAAAGCAATACAAAGAACACTTTTTTTTTTAGATGATGACATATAATCCATGCTTTGACATTACAGAATGACATTTCCGAAGTAGTTTCCCTGCTTTTCCATTTGCATGTTTATCTATTCATGTAATAATAATGTATGTATTCGTGGTTTAATTGGTCTTCTGAAAGTCTAGATATACCTCCTGGAAAGCACTATGACAGGATCATTTATTTATGTTGTCAGCAAGACGTTTATTTTAATTTTACTCTGTTTCATAATCCCAAATGAGTGAATATTGGGACAGCCCCATCAGGCAGTCAGTCGGGATTCTTGCACTGAATGTACTGACAGCAACAAGTCACAACAGCATTGCTGAGGAAGTACTAATATGCATGGTTAGATATACATGATGTGTATGCCACAGTACTCCAACTTGTGTGACCCAACAAAAGATATCCACAAACATGACCCCGGAGACTAGAAAAAAAAAAACACTTTTAACACTGATGGTGCCCTCTTCTTTGACTACATTCTTAATTTTGACTTACCACCACATTCCAATTTATATGTAAATGTTTGCCTACTAAAACATTGCTGTATCTAAGTTTATCCTTAAATAAATAAATAGCTCTGTCCTCTGCTTGGAGAGAAGCCCCGTGAGTCAGAGCAATTTGGTACTTAATCTGTGGCCTTGTGAAAACACCTACAAACACAGAAGAGGATATGTTTTCCACCATCTGAGGTAAGATGCAACTAAATTTGTTGTCTTGTATATTTTGTAACAGCTTCATTTTGGCACAACAAAAGAAAAGTAACAAGCTTATCACATGTGCTTGTACACAGTCACAAAGGAAGTACACCATGCTTCAGTTGTTAGATTTATGGATCTTTACAACATAAAATGTAGGTCCTTAGCAGGTCTTGAAATGAGATGAATGAAATCTCAAATGAATTTGAATACATTAAACTTTGTCTTATCTTCATTGCTGTTGCAGACAATGGGAAAAAAACTTCTAGAACAACCACTGGAATTATTTTAAATGAATGTTTTCTGTATTATAATACCAAAGTCTCACATCAGTGTAAAAGCATTTTGGCCCACCTTTTGAAATAAACCTTGTTGTTTGATGGTAAATGTTTATGCTGCCTTAAGGCCCACAGCTTTAGCATTACATTTGGACTTTGACTGGGCCATTTTAATTTATAACTTTTTTAAACTACTGAGCAGAGATTTGCTTTTGTGTTTTTAGAAAAAAATGTTATCTATTTTTTTTTCACAGGCCATTTCAGCCATGGTGTAGCTGTGAAACAGATGGCTTCTCATTACAACTCTTATGGACTTGTTGGTGGACTTAGTGACTGCAAGGTAACCATCTCTCATGTGGCCGAATAACAAACCCACGCCATCATTTGTCCACCACTTTGCTTGATAGTTGGTGTGAGGTATTTGTGCTGACTTGTGTTTGTGTTTCTTTTAACTTCGTGTTGAATGATGGAAAATCACTATTTTGGTCTTCTCTTTTTAAAGGATTTATTTCCACAAGGTTTGAGTACAATTCTATTTTATTCTTACCATAAGTTCAGTCAAAAAGGTATGACGAGAAATGATTCAGAACAGTTGGTGGTGAGGCACCGTGCATTGCTGACCTACATATCATGTTCTTATATTAACAATGTTAAAAAATGTAAGAACCCATTTGCAGTTGCTTGGACACTATGTGCTGTGGTCTGGATTATCCATGGAGTGTTAAACAATATAGAGGGTCTGCCGGCTGTGAACTGATACAATATGTTTCCTGTGCCTCTGCTGCTTTGCTGGATTAGTTTTCTACTTCCACAGCTCTGTCTCAATCCATCTGAAAATGGGTAAGCCACATCATGAGCCAGAAAACAAAGCTGAGCTTTTGTTAAGTCTGCACTCTTTCTCTCACATGATGTAAATGTACATGGAAAAGCAAGACCATTCTACACTAAAAAGATTTTTATTCGTAACCAGTTTGCAAAATGCATTCGTGGCTCAAACAAAATAAATAATTCAGTACTGCATTTCATTTTTCAAGTTCTTGGATAGGATAGACACAACTTTATTGCTTATTACTGTGTTTAATGAAAATAATCTAATCTAATGTAATCAAATCTGATCTAATTCATCTATCGGCAGCAGGCTCCCTTAGGTCTCAGTTCATGTCAGCTGACTCCCTTTGCAATACTACAATTTAAATATGCATGCATAGACTTGTCTCATCTTTATTTTACACTTTGTTAGCATTTATCATTTTAAATGCAAGCAAAGGATGCGCAATTTAAAGAAGGAAAATGCTAAATCCAAATGACTGATGCAGGATGAGAAAATGACCATCTATTTATTAACTATATGTCATATTCCTTGTAGGTTCTCCAGGGTCAAATAACCTAACATGCATGTTTTTGGACAGTGGGAAGAAACTACAGAGAACCCAAACATACCTGGGGAGAACATGTTAACTCAGACAGATATTTCCCTGTCCACCAGGGATCTTAACTGGGGACCATGCTAACCACCAAACCTCCATCTAGCCTAAGATAACATTTGAAATACAGAATTACAAATGGCACAGCACGGGAAGATTTTGCAGTGGCAACTGAGGATAGAGAAAAAGAGAATTCATAGGGAGGTGCTAATGGAAGTGGAGTTATAGCACAGAGATGACCAGACCATGAGAACAAAATAGCTGTCTGTGACAGAGCCATGTTGGGCCGGTCAAACCTATTTATTTCCCCTCTCAGTACTATAGATGAGGCTGATTCAGTATAGATGCACTAGTTCATGTTTCCATTTCCAATTCTTAAACATGTTTGGAAAATTGAAACAGAGTAAAGAAATATATACGTAACTGTGTAAGTCCATTTATACCTATAATAATTATACAATATGGCAAATCCATTCCGTTAAGAACAGAAATTAAATGTCCATGGAGATCAATATTCACTTCTATACAATTACATCACATTGAGGTAGTCTAACAACACATTGCTATTATACAGTATCACTGCATGTCACTAATGTGTTGTAGCCTCTACTGAGTAATCAAGGAGCTTTATTCTTTTATATTCTGCCATCATTTATACATATTCCACAGTGGCATAGCAACCAATAGAAGGCCCCACAGCTAGAGTACTTAACTGCACAAATGTCACAACTTCCAACCACCCGCTGCTCAGCATGAAACGTTCATGTATCCTCTGTCTCAGACTGGCAGGCTATTATATTCCTTAGAAAGGCATTACCCCAGTATTCGTTATATGTGGGTGTATAGTGGTTGTTTCTTTCCCAGAGTCATCAATCATCAAAACACAGGTATCTGGCCTTGATTGCTACTCATTATCATACACTTAAAGGGTGAATGAAGGATACAAAAGAGAAAAAGAAAAGAAAGATTTGATAATGGAGGAGACCTCTGCCTTTAAAAAGCTACTTATGTTAAATTCTGCTTTTGGAGTGTTTTGATATGCCATTCAAGTGGCTGGCTCTTTTATCCCAAGTCTCTGTTGCACTCTCTAGAATATATTTTCATACTGTTAAAACCCACTGTGTAGCTGACTGAACAGGATCTCGACACAGATGGAGCTAAAAGCATGATTCAGGGGTGGTGAGTGTGATTTTAGTACTGTAAATTACACTAAATCAGTCATTTTGGCTCCAACCCTCACATTTGAAATTCAGTTAAAGAAAAATGTTTCATTCATTTTGTCATTTTCAGTATAAAACGTAGCAGCCTTCACTCTTAAAGTTATTTAAGTTGACCTTACATGCCTGATTTTGGAGTGTAGGAGGACACTAGACTAAAAAAAACAAAAAAACACACACACACAGAGGATACAAATTACTCTGTGAAAGGCCAAATTGAGATTTTAAGCAAGGTACTCCTTGCTGGCCCTGTGATAGATTGGCAACCTGTCCAGAGTGTATCTTGGGATGATCATAAGAGCAAAGTCACACTTCAGAAATAGATATATCTTCATGCTTCAGCGGAACCACATTTTTATTAAAGGACTCTGAGTAAGGCCTGTTGAGCTGCTATTACATGGACCGTGACACATATATTATGTATCCTAATGTCAGGTGTGCTCTGAAGCACCACAATAAAGTTTGCTATGGTAAAAACAGTACCCAATTTCGGAGACATAATATCAAAACTTTTTTTTTTTTTTTTTTGTGGAATACTGTGCTTGTAATAAATACACATAAGAGGGAATTGTTTTTTATCTTCACTATGTGAAATATAAGGATTTTAAACACGGACACTGGTCTGAAAAGATACTGCTTTAGTATTCCAGACAGCTTTGAAAACAGTTACTTTTGAGTGTGACTTTTGAGGGGGATGTCCCTTAACTTAAAAATAGATTAGCTTTATGGAATTCGGGGACGCCAACAATACGCATAAACACCTTTACTGACAGACTACAAACACATATCTACTGTATATTTTCAAGGAACCTGACAAGATGGTTTCTCAATTGGTAAGTGATAGCTTCGTTTTTATCACCACAGGCCATGACAGTATTAATCTTTCACCTGTTCACATGAAATACATACCTAACATCTTCTTCTCAGTTCTTATATAAAACACCTTTTATCAAGCTCTTAAGAAAATTATTTGTAATTTTCTTAACAGTGCCATAAGACCTTTTTCAGTTGAACTATACTGTGTGCTGTATTTACCATACTTCAGAATCAGATGGCACATAAGGGATGAATAGTGACAAGACTCAAACTAACATTAATATAATTTGTGATTTGTCATTTAGACTTACCCAATAGTCAGATTTTACTGTAGCCTATTGTTTAGCACTGATGTATAAGTAAACAGCTATTCCAAATAATATTCTAGACCTCTAGTGATTAAATCTAACAATTTGCTCAAAATTCCTGGAAATGGTTATTGTGTAATATCACCTAAAAATTACGTTGCGTCAATTATAAGAAACAAAAAGAAATATACAATATGAATATGCATAAAAAAAAATCTACTTGCAGCCGATATTACTTGACAAATACAACAAAAGCTGAGAAGTTGGGGATCCTTCCAGTACTTTTGAAGTCTTCCTCTTTCATCAGAAATATAACATCATGAATTCATATGTTCTCTCTTTTCACCTGTCTTGTGCAACAACTGCAAGTCCTCCAAGTGGCACCTATCACAGGCACATCAAGCTCAAATGTTAATGCTTTTTACAGTGGTAAATGATTCAGAAAATAGTCAGTGAATAGAATGCTGTGAAGCATAGAAGATCACTCTTTGTAAATCATTTAAATACTCCCATCCAGGAATTTTGCACTCAGGTAGCATAAATAAAAATAGAATTGGCCCAGGTGCCTAAATGACTTTGCGCATGAATTTCTGGTGCTAGCTTAGCACACTGCATTGTCAGTAGATACATAGTCAGTAATTGTTGTAAAACGTAAAATGTTAACACCTTTCCAACACCTGCCTGTAAAATATGCCCTTTCATGTCCTTATCTACACATGTATTCCTAATAATTCTAGGAAAATTAAAATAGAACCATGGTAAACGTGGGCACTTTGCTTGCATTGGAAAGGTACTCGACCATTTACTTAGAAACCCATTTACTAATAGGCTACGAGCAGCTAGTCCCATACCCACACACACATGCCCATTTATGTGAAGGGCGTTTCATAAAACACCGCATTAATGTTTTTAGTGCATGGGCGCTATGCCCATCTGCTAGCGCTGGGCTGAGCAGTAGTCATTAAATTCAAATTGAGCAATATTTTTCTTTGGATGCTTTGGGAGACACTGGCTTGTTTATTTGTTGCATAAACTCAACTTTATTTGTTTCACTCGTATGAAAGTGTGCATTCATCAGTGGGACACTTTAATAAACATGGTGCAGCATGCTAAATTGCTATCTTATTAACATCCTATTGACTATTAGGTTCATTAGTTGAATGTAATTTCTGCGTTAATAAGGTCAAACAAAAGTGCAGCTGCAGAATTTAGTCCAACAACAGATAGAAGAAAAAATGTGGGATTGTTTATCTCAAAACATGTTTTAAGATAATCAAAAAATGATTTGGGGACACAAAGATCATAAATGCAGGAACGGAAAAACCAATTACAGGTGTTCTATATGCATTGAATTAAATATATTCAAACATTTCCCATTATGAAGGTGTTCTATGAGGCTGCAGTGACTATTCTTTGTTCTGCCTCCTCCTCCGCTGGCCAACGCCTGCCAATCATCCGGCTGTACTTTGAATCTGTTACCATTCTAAGACTGAAGTAACCAGATAATCTGAAGCCAACACAGGACCTGGCAAAATAGCCAGTCTGTGCAAACAGCTGCAGTTTAAAATGAGTAAAAGAAAAAATATACCATTTTACTGAGAAAAAAACATTATCTTCAGACTGTCTACTGTTATATGTCTATATAAAAATATCTGAACTGAGCAAGACACCAAAACATCGATAGGGTTTTTGGTGGAAAACATTTACCCTGACTATACCAGAAGAAAAAAAGAGGGAGTGCAGTACTGACATAATAATGTTAACAGTATTGTCCAAAAGACACTGAGAGTAGAACAGAATCAGTTAAGAAACAGAACATCTTACTGTTAAGAGCACACAGCTTTTTAGCCAGACAAGAATTCTTATCTGGCTAAAAAGTCTGCCGCGAGAAAAGCGGCAGAAGAATGACTGTGCTCTTTGGCAGGAGACTGAATGTTTGGAGTCTGCAGTGTGAACCTCTCCTACAGACGTTGTGTCGTCTGTCTCCAACGGGAACTTATATGTGGAATGAGTGGAAGATGTTCCGTTAAAATGAATCTCCCCAACACTGACTTTAACCGAAGCCTCCAGCAATTTTTATGCTCATCCTTGACAGGTGTTGTAGAATCACATTGGATTGCAAATGGTGGGCAGTATCCTCTATCTGACAGAACTGTAAATTAGCCTGACAGTTCCATTCATGGTGGTTCAAGTGCTGCCACTCCTGGGGGGGGGGGTATTTCCACCGTAAAACACCTCTGATTAAGATAGTTAAGTTCTGAGGGTGATTTTAATAGGTCTTGATGCACAAACTGGAAGCTTGGTTTCAAAACTGTTAAAAGATAGTGTGAAACCGCTTAAAAGTGGGAAAATGTGTCAGAACTTTGGCAGAGCCACTCACTTCAAATTATCTTAAAGTTGCAATACACAGTCTTCGAAAATATGTGTTCACTATACATAGCAGCATAATTTCAGTCCAAAACAATATTTATACATCCAGGAAATCGTAGATCTGTTAGTCTCCATGGTTGATTGTGGTCATATTCTGTTTTTCTTAGAGGGTGAATGTGTTTTTCTGCTCTTGGTTGTTTGGAAGATGTTCACTTACCCTTCCATCCTTGGATGACTAGATCTGCCTTTTAGGAACTTAAATTAAGGAACACAGAGGAAGAGTGGTTTAACTTTTTCATTAAAAATATTGTTACACATCATTTAACATCTTTCCATGGTAAATACATGCCTGCCACGAAACAAATAATGCATTTCTAGCCTCAAAGACGATCAATTTAATCTGGATATATAACGTTTTTTGGCACTGTGTTTTTCATTCTTAGAGGCAGGGAGAATGATGCAAAACCCCTTTATTATCAGATTGGTCAAGGACTGGCAAAACATTTAACTGCATTGCTTTCCTGCCCGTCATCCTTTGATCTTCTCTCGGTAAGGATTCTCCCGTCTTTCAGTCATAACCCCATTTTCATCGGCGTGCGCAAGCTAACAAAAGTGAGTGAGAAAAAAGATAGATATCTCCCTGAGAATTGAAAGATCTCAACTAAAGGACTTCAAAGCAGACTTTGAAGTTGGGCAAGAGACAGGAACATCCAAAGAAGAGATGCTCTTGTTATAATACTGTGTCATAAACTCTGGCCAGTTTAACATTTTACTTAGTTACTGAGTGAGGTATGACACATTAGATGAGCACTTTGAAAACTGGTCATTTTCTTGCCAAGATTTGATTTTCTGCTTTAGTCTGTCTCTGCTGTCAAGGAACCAAAAATCAAGACAAGCAGGTACACAGTCGGTTTTTCATGCACAAAAGGATGGAAAACAACATTTATTAAAGACATTGCTTTTCTCAAATAACATTTTTAAGCATTGAAACCTTTGAATAACTTATAATGGTGAGAATGTAACTGAATATTTGTAAACCTTACCTACAAAGTCAGTAGACGTGTATATTCAAATTAATTTTAACCAAACAATGCTAATTGTGCAAATGGTGATATTGTTGCCCTGCCTGCTTATGTCTATCCAACATGAAAACAAAAATCCGTTGAAATCAGTGTTTTCACATTTTGAAAAATGAAAAAGATACATTTCCCGGGCAATCCAAAAACACTATATATTTGTGTATGGGCCATTAGTGAAAAAGTGAAATACCTGGTAATTTCAGAATGACTGTGGCTGACCACTTGTATTTAGTCTGAAATGACAGCTTTTACTCGTTGCACTACATTCACATACATACATTCATATATGATTAAGTGAATTATGACTGTTCATTTGCCCGACATAATGACCTTTGAAATTCTGCAGTGGGACAATGGTAGGCATTGTATTTTTCAAACAGCTGGGGCACATTTCCCAGCTGTGAAATGACTCATTGATGGTCAGCTGCCACAAATGAAGAAAATAATGAAAATTTGCTTTTGTAAAAAAAAATGTTTACAGCTCAATAATAAGTTAACTATTCAGTGGGTTTAGGAAATTTATACTACTAGTCCAGCCAGCCAGTTTCAAGTGCTAGACATCCCTGATTATACTATCGGTCAATCCTCATTGAGGTGTTGTGCATCATATCAGTGTAGCATCCTTCCATTTACACATTGTAACTACAATAATCATTTTGAACCCCCACCTCCCCACCACTCACAAGTGACTGCTGTTGGAGCTGGCTGGACCCTCCACGACTGATTCACATGCAAAGTCTCGAAGCACATCCAAGGAGTAATTTGGAGCACTACGGCTCATCAGCCTTTAAAACACAAGCCACGTTCATCCATTCACAAGCTGACAAATACATCAGAGGCAACAGTGGATCCAGGGTCTTACCCACGGACAATTTGTCGTGTAGTCAAGGGAAGTCAAAGCAGGGAATTGGACTTTACAACAACCTTCTGTCTAGTAGACAGCTACGGCTGTCAATCTAAACTACAGCTACCTAAGCTCATTCTTTTTTCGTCACCACTCAGCTTAAATTAGAGGGGAATCAAAGACAAGAAAGTAGAAAGCAACAAAGTAATTGATTTATTGTTCAGAAGGCAGGAAAACAGGACAAAATAAGCTATTAGAATGCTCTACCTAATTTGCTTATCGGCATGATGTTCATCTGCACTTCTCAACTCAAAATGTCCCTTTTCTAAAAATAAATGCAAAATGGCTTTACGGTGTTGTTGGAAAATACGGATGCTCTGTTCTCATAACAACCCTGAAGACAGCGATGACTTTCGTTGCCTCACAGTTAGTGATGTACCGTTGTATTTTTGTGATTCACCTAGTGATTCACCTAGTATTCTGTTTCCTCAGGAATTCTTATCTTTGAGATTTTTATGATGCTGTCACAGGGATTCTTATGGTCACTGAGTACTTTCATCTGTTTATATGTGTTGTACAATGTGGGTTTAAGTTGATATGTTAAATTTATTTATTTTAATTTTGTTGACGAAAAGCTTTTCGACCTATTAGCTGAGCCTAGCAGCAAAGTACTACTGGGCTATAAATAACCATGGCCCTTTTCTAAGGAGATTGAGAGTGTTACTAATGAAGCTGGAACACAGGTGAAGCACTTGCCATACCATAACTGGCTTACTTTTTGGCTATATCAGTAGTTCTATCTCTACCATTTTCATTACCTCTGTTGGAACTCCTATCAGAGAGACATGGCTTATACTGATTACCCCAAACATGTGCATGTTCATACCGCCATTCTCAGTCCTACTCCATGTTTGTTTTATCATCAATTAGAGGAGGTTGTGCCTCAAGAGCAACTGCTCTTCTTCCGTTGTGGAAGCAACTAGGTGAAGAATGAATCAAAATAAATCCCATTAAACAGAAATAAACTCAGACAAAGCCAATCTGGACAAAGCGCTTTTTGTCAAGCAAAAGCACTGTGTTTAAGTTTTTGGGAAATCAACATACCGTATGTGTAATCAATTTTTTCACTTCTGTCTGGTGACTGTCCACAAGTGTTTAATTTGAAGGTTCTTTTTCTTTCTTATAGGACTCTTTCCTCCAATTAGGTCTCAGAGAACGTCTTCACATTCTTTTAATGTTTTGTCTTGACGACTGCTTGGTACAGGTGCAGGTTAGTCTATGATGGGAGACTTTTTATGCCCCTCTTCCCATTCTCATAGAATGTACTATGATTTTGTTTTCCTTTACAGCAGCTTGGTACGTGGTATGAACCACATGTATGATCGTGCTGGTTGCTCTCACTTTATTAAGTTTTCCATCCATCCATCCATCTCTCCATCCATCCATTTTTGTAAGCACGTATTCCCTAATGGGGTCGTGAAGGGACTGGAGCCTAACCCAGTAGTCAATGGACGAGAGGCAGGGTACACCCTGGATGGTCCGCTTGTCCATCGCAGGGCCACACACAGAGACACACAAGGACCAACAATCACACACACTCACACTCACTCCTAAGGGCAATTTGTCCAGTCAGCCTAACATGCAGGTTTTTGGACTGTGGGAGGAGACCGGAAAACCCGGAGAGAACCCACGCGGACACAGGGAGAACGTGCAAACTCCAGGTCCTGTTTCCACTGGGGACTCGAACCCAGGCGATGGTGTTAACCACCACCGTACTGTGGTGCCCTATGAAGTTTTCCCTTTTAATACCTTTCTATTTCTTACTTCCTAAGATGGACTCAGGCTCTTGCTTTAAAATAGAATTTCCACAGAGTTTAATTATTTTCTATAATTAAGCTGCTTCTCTCAGCTAGAAATTCCAACAGCACTAATATGGTTGAAAAATCAAACCGCTTGTAAAGAAAAATTAACAAAAAATACTCAAGCTTAGTTATGTATAATGGCAGCACAACATAAATGAACATCTGGTGAGGCGTCAGTGTGAATCACTAGATGCTAACACAACTAGCATGAGCAACAACATCAAAACGACTGACAATTGACAATAACTGTAACATTGTCTACTTTGTAAGTCGCTTTGGATAAAAGCATCTGCTAAATGCATAAACATGAATAGAAACAAAAACAACAAAGAGCATATTTAGAAAACTCTCCAACTAAAACTTGGACGGCGAGATTTTTTCAGTTGTGCAGTTGGCTCGACTGTTACATAGTTTGATGTATGAAATATCTTTATCTTTTGGATTTTTGTGTCTTATATATTTTCTATTTAAGTTTTTTGCCAGTTTGACTTTTTTTTGTCAGTTTCAGATTTTTTTTTTATTTCTGATATTTTTTTCTGGATTTAGATTTTTAAAACATAATTTTTCATGTTTGTATAATAAATACAATGCAAATATCAAACAACATATTAATTGGAACCAAGACTTTTTTATCTGGACTCCTTTTCTAAGGACATTTGCTCTGTTAAAATCCAACATTCCTGTTAAATTGCATCCTCAAATTCTTCACCTATTGTTATTCTACCCCTCAGCTTTTTTTCAGTTAATTTTTCACCTTCTGCATCGTCTTCTGCTCCATTCGTTCAGCATATCAACTTTCTGATGTTTTTGAGGAACAGCTCTTTCTAGCTGTAGATTTTTTTTACCTGTTTTAAAGACAGGTTCATGCTTCCAGCCCTCTAGAATGAACGAATGAATAAATGAATGAATGATGGTTCTATGTCAAATTCCCTCTAGAATGAAGGGTCTTTTCTTGGTTGAAAGAATCGAACAAAGGCAGAGGGACCATTACAATCTACAGCCCCCCACCCTTAAAAAGCAATAAGCTCAGAGAATTAGTAAAGATTTTCTCTCTCTTTTGTTCTGAGTCCTCTCAAACTGAAGAGGCATGGTTGCCTCAGTCTAGGTGTAGATGAATCATGTCATCCCAATTAGTCTAGTAAGGCAAAGCAATCTGTTTTCAATTGTTATCTGAAGAACATGAGACATGAGACATGAGAGAGGAGACAAAGCAAAGCGAAAACCGGAGGGAGGTGTTGATACGCAGTGAAGTATTTTTACATGTGGTAAGAGTGTCAGGTTGATGGAAATCAGAGTAGTAAAAAGTAACCTTTAAATGCACTGTAGTTGTTTGTATTTGACATTTAGGTAAAAAATTATACAATTAAAAAACGTCAGCGTACTGATCTTTTACAGTTACCGAGCAAATCCATTCAGCTGCCAAAGTATCTGTTGTCCAATAAGATGCTTGAACATGAGTTATCACTAAATATTAACACTTAAGAGTACATAACCTGCCTCCATTTGCCTGATGACATCTGGAGAAGACTATGTTTGTAATCAAGATTGCTTTCATCAATTTTTCTCTGAAAATATTGCAATGACTTACGAAAATTAATGTTACTCTGAATGGTCATTTATATACAAAGCAAATATTCTCCCTGTCATTATCTGCACACCTCATTTAACATCAGTCATCTAAAGATGGTCTAACAGTGAAGGCTTCCCCTTTCACAAACAAATAAGTAAATATATTTTTCTGCCTTTTCTTTTCAGTGCAGTCCACATTTCATACACAGGTCAAAACTTTCTGCAGCAGCCATGGGAATTTAATTGCTCAAGATCACATTAGCAGCTATGGAAATGTGACACATGCATGGACACACTAATCTAGAATTTATCATACCAGTATAAATGTTTATCATTGAGTCGGTGGCAATTAACCACCTAAGTCGTCACATTGTCAGCAGCAGATTTCTCCCTTCCAGAACCCAACCATAAAACAGTGACAATATCACTGGCCTCCGTGTTACTTAGATTAAATCTTTCTTGTTGGTTGTATGGAAAAGTGATAACTTTCAAATATCAACGTGTTGAGTGAATTTTGAAAAGGAAACCAGTTTCTACACAATTATAGACTTCTCTTAGCCATTATCTAATATTAAATGAAGATTCTTTCAACAAGATTGAAGACAGTAACACTGACAAAATCATTGTTCAAACTGTAAGTAAGTAACATTTCGTTTTGGTGACCATAACAAGGATTTAGACCATATATAAATTACGAGCACAGCAACATTGTTTTATTCAAAAGAAAAATACGCAATTAAAATGTATCTTTCTATCCCTTGCCAATCGAATTTGCCTTCAGTAAAAACATAGTTCAGCAACTTATAGCGTGTCACCCTGACCTTAGGATGTGCGGGAGAACAAGATGGAAGTGAATAATTCCATGTACAGGGGTTGGACAATGAAACTGAAACACCTCTCATTTTAGTGTGGGAGGTTTCATGGCTAAATTGGACCAGCCTGGTGGCCAATCTTCATTACTTGCACATTGAACCAATAAGAGCAGACTGTGAAGGTCCAATTAGCAGGGTAAGAGCACAGTTTTTCTCAAAATATTGCAATCCACACAACATTATGGGTGACATACAAGAGTTCCAAAAAGGACAAATTGTTGGTGCACGTCTTGCTGGCGCATCTGTGACCAAGACAGCAAGTCTTTGTGATGAATCACGAGCCACAGTATCCAGGGTAATATCAGCATACCACGAAGAAGGACGAACCACATCAAACAGGATTAACTGTGGACGCAAGAGGAAGCTGTCTGAAAAGGATGTTTGGGTGCTAACCCGGATTGTATCCAAAAAACATAAAACCATGGCTTCCCAAATCACGGCACAATTAAATGTGCACCTCAACTCTCCTGTTTCCACCAAAACTGTCCGTCGGGAGCTCCACAGGGTCAATATACACGGCCGGCCTGCTATAGCCAAACCTTTGGTCACTCGTGCCAATGCCAAACGTCGGTTACAATGGTGCAAGGAGCACAAATCTTGGGATGTGGACAATGTGAAACATGTATTGTTCTCTGATGAGTCCGTCTTTACTGTTTTCCCCACAACCGGGAGAGTTACGGTGTGTAGAAGCCCCAAAGAAGCGTACCTCCCAGACTGTTGCATGCCCAGAGTGAAGCATGGGGGTGGCTCAGTGATGGTTTGGGCTGCCGTATCATGGCATTCCCTTGGCCCCATACTTGTGCTAGATGGGCGCGTCACTGCCAAGGACTACCGAACCATTCTGGAGGGCCATGTGCATCCAATGGTTCAAACACTGTATCCTGAAGTAGGTGCCGTGTATCAGGATGACAATGCACCAATACACACAGCAAGACTGGTGAAAGATTGGTTTAATGAACATGAAAGTGAAGTTGGACATCTCCCATGGCCTGCACAGTCACCAGATCTCAATATTATTGAGCCACTTTGGGGTGTTTTGGAGGAGCGTGTCAGGAAACATTTTCCTCCACCAGCATCATGTTGTGACCTGGCCACTATCCTGCAAGAAGAATGGCTTAAAATCCCTCTGACCACTGTGCAGGACTTGTATACGTCATTCCCAAGACGAATTGACGCTGTATTGGCCGCAAAAGGAGGCCCTACACCATACTAATAAATTATTGTGGTCTAAAACCAGGTGTTTCAGTTTCATTGTCCAACCCCTGTATGTTCCCTTTTTAAAAATCTATGTCTGTATCTATTTCTTAATTCTAAACTGTCTCAACAGACGGTTCATAATTTGGCAATAGATTGCCAATAGATTATTAATGAGATGATTTTGCAAAAAGGTTCTGATTGCTGGTGCTAACTTAAGACATAAAAGAAAAATTAACAAAGTTACCGGTAACTGGCTGCTGCAGCTTTTATTAGACACCACTTTCTAAAAAGTTAGTGTACCAAATGTGGAGCTATAGAAGTTAACCTCACACTGGGAAAGTGACCTTGTACCCGTCAAACAGATAATGTTAAGACTCTTCATCCTTCTTTCGTCCATGTGAGATGGTATAAGCACGCAATGTTTCTCAAGGCTGAAAGAAATAAAGGAGCTTTGTTCAATATGATGGAGCATCGAAAAATCATTGTATCCCGTTTCCATCACTGCCGTGACAAGATGGAGCAGATCAAAACCTGTCTCTTTTAGCAGTCGTTTGACACAGTATTGAATGCAAATCACACTAGTCCTCACTACACTCAAGAGACAGATGCTAGCAGGTGCTACTGGGCTTTTGGCAAGTGTAAAAATGGTTTCTGCAATGATTAAAAAGAAAGCTGAGTGCAGTGAGCTGAAGCTGTTCAGTGAACTGCAGCCATTCCAGCACTTTTTTTTTTGCATGTATCTACGGGTTGTGATACTCACTGAAGAATGAGTGGTTTGTTTTGGTGAAATAAGTAAGGCCATCCCAAATGAACAAACTATTGGAGGAAACATGATGCCTAAAACCCTTCTTTGTTGGCGACACCTTCAACAGAAAAAGCTTGAAGATGTTTTATCTTTGAATGTGATTGTTTGAAGCATTATATAATGTCTTGTACTTCTAGGATTGGCATTTTATTCATAATCACACTTTACTCTCTACCTTAACCAGTAGTTTTTTATATGATATGAGTAGTTTATGTATCTTTATGTTGTTGGTGTTGGCTGATCTAAAGCTTATCCTCTAAGAAATTTAAAGAAACATTTACTTTCTGCTGGTGCGAATGCCTTCTTTTAAAATCTCCCAAGTAATGCCCTTGTATTTATTTTCAACCTTGGTCTCAGTTGCAAACACAGGAGTAGTCCAGATGGGGGTTGGCAGGATTGGGTTTCATTTATGTATGCGAGTAAAATGAGCCATTTCCACTTTGGCCTTGACCGAAGTCTCTAAAGATTAAAAACCTTCAGAAACAGAAAAAAGATGAACTCACCGTATGTGCTGAAATTAATTAAATGGTTATTCTGGATGGCTTCCACGGCACTCCTGTGAGTGTGGTTTTAATTTTTGCTGACCTCCTGGCAGAGTGGAATAACAAATAGATGATTTTGCATTCGCAGCTTTGCTCCCAGTTATAGAACAGCCACAAATGCACATTAAAAAAAAAGAAAAATGACAGATTCAACTATTTCATGCAGAAACCACCAAAACGTGAACACAGAGTCTTAGTTTAGAAGCAGTTCATGTCTGGTAGCAGACAAAATCTGCAAATTTGCCTGTACCTGTCAAAATGCTGAAACCCCAGTAATGAAGCTATAACTACTTTGATTTCACCTGTCAGTTTCACAGTGATGGATGCACCTCTCTGAAACACCACCAATAACGTGGTGCGGTTTCAGTCCACAAAATGAAGGTGTGTGGAGGGAAATAAATCAGCTTTCTGCTTAATATTTTGTGTGAGTTACACTTAAAGGAATCTTTCAAGATCCTCACCTGAAAAGTATCACGAGTGAAAACACAGCCATCATTGAAGCCTAAGTGTATCCCTGGCTTCATAGCTGTGAATTAGAGGGTTCAAAGAGAAACAAAAGAGTAAAAGTCGTTTATTTAGTTTGTATGAATGTGTGAGAGAGATAACTGCCATTTATACGGTTTACTGTGCCGTACAGCGAGAGGTGCGTCACAGCGCAGAGCAGCGGAACGTTTTGCCTGAGAAGATACGCAGAAGTGATTAAAACGAAGAGAAAAAGCTGGGAAAAAAAACTCCAGAGTCCATCGTTGATGTTGCCTGCTCAAAGCCAATTTTTGAAGAAAAAAAAATCAATTTTATTTTCCACCCACTTTATTCGTTTTCATATTAGGAATTGTTGTTATATTGTTCATGTTAGTGACTAACAATACAGTTTTCCACACAAAGTTTTGTGTGAGTGTGATCAAAGTCCACTGCTTAACGGGGATCGGGTCGAAGCAGGGAAAACTACACTACCACTTCTGCCAGCTCCTCTGGGGGGATCCCAAGGCGTTCCCAGGCCAGCCAAGAGACATAGTCCACCCAGCGTGTCCTGGGTCTTCCCCTGGGTCTCCTTCCAGTGGGACGTACCCGGAACACCTTACCAGGGAGTCGACCAGGAGGCAATCTAATCAGATGCCCGAGCCACCTCAACTGGCTCATCTCCACATGGAGGAGAAGTAGTTCTACTCTGAGCCCCTCCCGAATGGCCGAGCTTCTCACCCTATCTCTACGGGAGAGCCCAGCCACCCTGCGAAGGAAACCCATTTTGGCCGCTTGTATCTGCGATCTCGATCTTTCGGTCACTGCCCAAAGTTTGTGACCATAGATGAGGGCAGGAATGTACATCGACCGATATATCGAGAGCTTCGCTTTTAGGCTCAGCTCTTTCTTCATCATGAAAGATCGGTACTGCGCCTGCGTTACTCCCGATGCCGTACCGATTCGTCTGTCGATCTCACGCTCCCTACCCCCATTCACAAACAAGAGCCAGAGGTACTTGAACTGCTCCACTTGGGGAAGGACATACCCCCTGACCAGGAGGAGGCCACTCTACTATTTTCCGGTGAGAGACCATGGTCTCGAACTTGGAGGCACTTATCCTCATCCCAGCCGCACTCGGCTGCGAACCACTCCAGCAAGAGCCGAAGATCATGACTTGATGAAGTCAACAGGACCACATCATCTGTAGGGTTGGGATCCTAAGGCCACTGCTCCAGCGAGAGCTGTAGATCATGACTTGATGAAGCTATTAGGACCACATCATCTGCAGAGATGCAATCCTAATGCCACCAAGGCTGACACTTTCAAACCTTGGCTGCATCTAGAAATTGTATCCATAAAAGTTATAAACAACCCATATCAAAGGGACACGGTCTAATGCCTTCTCTAATTCCACAAAAAAAATGTGGACTGGTTGGGCAAACTCCCATGCACCCTCCAGGACCCCGCTGAGGGTAAAGAGCTGGTCCAGCATTCCACGCCCAGGACCAAAACCACACTACTCTTCCGGAATCTGAGGTTTAACTATCCGACGGAACCTCCTCTCCAGAACCGCTGAATAGACCTTCCCAGGGAGTGTCATTCCCCTATAATTGGAACACATTATACGGTCCCCCTTTTTAAATAGGGGGACCACCACCCTCGTCTGCCAATCCAGCAGGAATGCCCCTGAAGTCCACACGATATAGTGTTGTGTCAGACAACGCAACCCTAAAACATCCAGGGCCCTAAAGGACCCTGGCCGAATCTCATCCACCCTCGGAGCCCTGCCACCATGGAGCTTTTTAACCACCTTGGTGACTTCAGCCCTAGAGATTGGAGAGCCCGACCCCAGGTCCCCAGGCCCTGCTCCTCCAATAGAAGTGGGATTGAGAAGGTCTTCGAATTACTCCACCCACCAACCCGCAACATCACGAGTCAAGGTCAACAGTGAAAGGCTGGAATATCATAATGAGCTAGAGCTAATGAAACCTCTTGATTTATCTCCTGTATTGAGACTGAGGCAGCCCACAAAAATATGACTGAATCATATTTTTTCAAACTTTGCCTGCTGATAGACCCTCCACAGTCCCAAATGTACATAATCAAATTATTAAAAACTTGGTTTTGCATAATATGTCCCCGTTAAAATTCTGATAACTGGTCCAGAAATGTGAATTGAACTTTAAACCCGAAATTACCTGTGATTGTGGTGGTGGTGTTGGTGGTGGTAGTGGTAGTGGGGGGGGGGTTACATAAGCACTTGTCACCTCTATGCCAAGTGAGCAATCAGTTTGTGCTTGAATGATAAAACAGTCTTTAGAATATGTCTCAGGTGTCGCCTCTTTTCACTTGTGTCGCATTTGGCATGAATAAATCATACAACAAATTTCTGACAGTAACAGCAGGGAGTCCAATGGGTGCGTGGAGCTGGTGAGGGTGTCGAGTGCTCAATGGATGCAGCTGGACTGGGTGTATTATTGATGTGTTGTTCGCTCATCCAGAAAGTTGCAGTCTCATCAGAGCTTGTGGAGGGATTAACCAACTGAAAGCAGCAAATAAGAGAAAAGGGAAAAGGCACAGAACATACTGCAACCTATTTCCCATCTGCCTTCTCCCTGCCCCTTTATATTTGATCAAGCATGTAAACGTTCAATTAAACTGATGATGTTAAGAATGTTGGTATACAAAAAAGACTTGTGACCTTTTATTAGTTCCTTTTTAGTTAATTTTCTTTGTATTTGATCATGTAAAAAGAGATTTTGACAGAAACAGAGGCCTTCATCATTACAACTCCAGACTTGGCTCAACATGATGCTGGTTAGCCTGTTATGTTATATTGTGTATAAGCAGGCAGGGCAGCCACTTATTTAACGTTTTCTTGCAGCAACCAGCACAACATAACAGTCACAATTTATAGCAGACACTTCACAATTTTTTGTGCTTTTATTCTTTTTTTATAGACCGTTACATCACTGTTTTCAGTTTTTCTTTCACTCTATGAACTGCATGCAATCAGCCTCTGTCATGTCATACAAAAATGAATGATATATATACATATATATGTGTGTGTGTTTGTGTGTGTGTGCATGCGTGTGTGTAGTTTTTTAGTCTCCACTACACCTTAATGTAATTTGTCATGTATTGTCTTTTTAGGATATGCTGATAGCCTTAAATGAAATAAATGGATATATGTTAGCACAATAAGAAGATGACAACACAAAATATCCCCACAAAAATATATAGACAGCCAAATGTGTGCACGGTCGGGAGTGCAGGTGTGTGTGTAAAGCTTTGTGGAACCTCAGCACAGCAGGAGAAACACATTCAATGTGTGGGCACCTTCACACGGTTGATGCGAAAGGCAGATCTCAGCCTCCTGCCAAGCCCAACCTGAACATATTGAGAAGATAGAAAGACTTTAGAGGGCGGGATTCAGTTCCCGGAATCTAGCCTGAACCAACATTAAAGTCTAAAGATGCCAGACTGTGCTGCCCTTGAAGATCAAATGAAGATGCAAGCTGTGAACCAAGAAGGTTTTTTGCCAGGCCACTATTTAATTATTGGCATTTCCAGTGCAGTATATCAGTTCTGTCAACTCAGCAAGAGAAAAATATTTTTACATTTGCTTAAACCCAATTAATGTCATGAGTACAAGGCTGGTGTGCCCTTTTACTCCTTGATGTCTAGTGTATCTGGCTGATGTGGGAGTTAAGATGTTATAAGACTTTGTGAAAAAGTTACTGAAGTAATAAGAGCAAAGCCTTGAACGTGATGGATATGTGATGTGTCAAACACTATGTTTGACTGACAACTGAAAAAAATGTCCTCACAGTCAGGGGTCTAAGAAGATTGTACCCCCGGGCAAAATACTCTTTATATAATGGTGAGTGTATTGTTAATGCCTTGTTGCACTCTGAAGTTAATCAAATGAAATTCCAGGATGTTTTAGACTTGTGACTTTATCCTAACAAGCAGGCACAGCATGTGGCCATCTCGAATGTTATTCCCTATAGATTACAGTGTGAACCATTTTTTTCAACACCTTTGCATTTTCAACAGTAATGAAGAATGGAGCTCTGGTACTAGACCTTAATTTTCCCACCATCAAGTGATTGCTGGATTACTAGAGGAAACTGAAAATGCAGTACCAAAAATGTTTAAATTTAATGGTATGTAGGGCACCTAAAACTAGAAAGTTAATGGCAAAATACAATATTTTTCTTATTCTCTATTGTGAGTTCCTCCCCACATGTTATGTGAGAATATTGTTTTCATCCAACCATTTACTGGTAAATGTATTATAATTACAGAAAAGTGGTTCACATTTCAGAATTGCCTTTAAAGGGGACATATAATCATATCTTTGACATATTTTCTAGTTGTATGACACTTTTAAACATTTGAACACTGGTTGAAAAGAAGAAGATGACAAAAGTGAATTGAAAGGCAGGAAATTTGTGCGTTCAGAGAAGTTGTTTATTTTCATTCTGATATGTCCCAGATTTGTTTATTGAACAAAGGACTGAAAGCAACAAGAGTAACGAGTTTATAATTGTTTTAGGACATCTTGTGCTCTGTCTAAGGATAAAATAGGAAACAATGTGAATCTAATAATCACTACGGTCAATGTTTTAACAAAGACCTGAAGCCAGTGTGGACAGAGGTAATAAATAAAAGTCTTCCTTCAATATTTCTTTGAGCAAACATTTCTCTCTTAATAGAGTCTTCAAAGTCGTTTTGTTTTAACTATATTTATTTATCACACTTTCAGATTTACAATTAACTTTTATTGTACTAAAAAAATGAATAAATAACCCAAATAATATATATTTAAAATCAGTCAGGTTTCAACCAGTTAACTCACTGCGGGCCAATAATGGCAGTGCTGCAAAGATGGTATGTATTCTCACAGTCAGCCTTTTGTGTATTGGTATTTCTACTTGTTTTAGCAACCTTAGCACATAGGCCTAACACTACAGCAAGTCACTGACCTTGACCTTCTGTGTGCAGTATGACATTTGAAGCAGGTTTTGTGCACACCGGTAGTGTCACTTGCACGCTCATCACACAAGTAGATCCCATCTTAAACATTCAACTATGGGCAGTAAGCAATTTTGAAATATGCTCAAATGGCAATTCTGAGTACAAAAATGTATAAACCATATGAAAGTTAGAAACATCCTATTTTGAAATCTCAGGTTAATCCAGAGGTACAGTCGATCTGTGCCATGAGAATGGTGTGATTACCAAGAAATATTTGAAGTTTTAATTTCTGGTACATATGTTATGTACAGCATGTGCATTATACTCATGGGTTGTGTAGTTATTATTTGTAGAAAAGCTTAAGCGCACTGTTTCTACAGGAAACATGTGAACTTTGGATTTGCCCTGAATCCACAAACAGCTAGCTGGGTAATGACGGAAACAGTGTGAAAAAACGACAGAAGTAGTAAAAACAAGTCATGCAATCAGAAACAGCTGGGCTGTGACATTTACTGGTAAGTTTTGTTTTAAGCGATGAACATGCAACATTCACATTAACCACAGTACAAGCCCCATTTCCCCCCCAAAAAAGTTGGGAAGTTTTCCATAATACAGTAAAACTCCAAGCAGTTGTATAAATCTTTCACAGAATGCCATTAAGTTCATTGAATTATTCAAGTCAGAGCTCAATTCAAATGGAGATAAATAAATCACTCTAGGTACTGAGGTCAGACTCTGTATTCCAGCTGCTAATTGGTTCTTGGTAGTTGGTGCCCCCAAAAAAACTCAATGCAAATGCAGATTCAGGACTTCCTTCAACAAACAACAATGAGAACCACCGATACTGTGACTTGCATAGGCAGCGACCCATTCATTCATCAGGGCAGAACTCCAACACAAGGGACACCAGCTCCAGCAAAACTGCCCTGTTTCCCTTTTTTGGTTTAACACAAAAGTAAACATGAACTGATCACAAGTTTCTCTTTTAAAGATGTATAACTTTGGACAAATGAATAGTTTCTTTGAATTTTTTCACTGACCAAAGGTTTAATATAAAACAATTTTTTTTTTCAATCTTACAGCTAATTGTCTTTACTGATAATTGCAAAGAGGGAATCAGTTGACTGGAGACCATTTTTTACCACAGACTCTGTTTTGGCTATTTTGATATATTCTGAAAACAAGTCCTAACTTTATGACCCCTTTTCACCACCAACATGTTTTCTTTGCATCCACATCAACTTAACCTTGTCAGTCAGCAGCTTTATTCCACCCCTGCTTATTCCATACGTTTCTATTGCATACAGATGGAGAGTGTTGAGTAAATTCAGTCAGGCATAACTAATCACTCTCTCAGATTGGTTCCCGATTTTGACAGGTAGCTCAGGTGGCTTGAGCATATGATTATGTGCATAAATATCAGGAGGGGCACAGACTGCCACTGTCCTCTCTCAGTCTCTAGAAACAGACTCTAAGGCAAGGTCATGAAATTAACCTCCTCCTACTGGGAAAGTGTTTAAGAGTCTGGAAAACAATACGAGTAGCATTTTCAAATTCTACTTTTCCCTCAAAGAAAATGTGATTTAACAAAACTTCACCTACCTTCATACAACTAATCATTCTTAAGAAAGATTTCTATTGTTGAATTTATTTTGTAGATTTGATCAAACTTGTAGAACAATTACATTAATCTGTATTATTATGTAATTTTTCTGGTTAAGTCATTTAAAGTAAAATTATTTAATAATCAATAAAGTAAAAATGCTTCATGCTGGTCCACAGTTCTTTCCATAAACAAATCTTTGAAGACAAATTCTGGTAAAGTCAACTATCTGTCAATATATTTTGAAACAAGAAACAGGTAGGCAGTGTCATAAAAGACAGAACATTATTCCATGGGGAGCGATTAGTCTGAATCTCAGTTTTTCAGTTTCCACGGCTGGTATTTCTCCAGTCTGAGAAGTGATTCCACTTTTTCTCTCCCTGCACTTAGCCTAGCCACATCTGAATGGAGACAATGATGAGTGTTCATGAGGTAACATCAAATCTCTAACAATGAGCATCACAAATAGAAGACTACGAGGAAATGAAAACCTTTCAATTATGAAAAGATCAAGGCAGATCTATGAGAAGTCATGCCTTTTCTGTGTCACCACAACACATTTGGAGCTGTTATTTAAAAAAAAAACATGATTTATCATTTTGATCGAACTGAACCACTAAAACATGCCATTTTGAAATAGCACGCATTGTATACAAAGAACCTCTGAAAATAATGTATCTTATCTCGAATAAAGGTGAGCTGCCCCAGTGTCCTAATATTCCAGAGATAATATCAGTTGGGTCAATTCGACCCACCTGCAGGTCTACCTTCTGGAACAGTTCTAACATTTCCGTGCAATATCAAGCGACCATTTCATTTCTCTCATTCTCTATGTTTTAGCAAACTTCAATAACTTATCCAGCAACTGTCAATACTGAGAAAGACTTAACAATCTCTCTCAGAGAGTAGGACGTTCATCTGAAGGTGTCACTGGACCAAAACAGTTTTCCTTTAGAAGCTCCAAAGTCCTAGATTGATCCTACATGTTAATTGGTAAAATGATATGTTAGATTTTGATACTCTTCAGCTGTTCAAGATAAATAAACCCATAGATACAATTTGTGTTGCTTTTAGTCATCACAGAGCAGCCGACATTTTGTGGTAATAAAGTCAAGCTAATATCTGAAATATCATTTCAAATTATATAATTTGAAATATAATTTCAAATTTCAAAGTCTAGTGACTTTGTTTCCAATCTACTAATTTGTTTGACATTAGTAACAATATTTTGATTTCCTGCAGTTGGTTGAATTCTGATAATATGCTTAAATCAAGAATGCCATGGATGTGTATCGGTTATATCGTCACCTCACAGCAAGTGGGTTCTCGGTTCAAATCCCGGGTGCTGGGGACCTTTCCGTGTGGAGTTCACTTGCTTTTTGCCTGGGTTTTCTCTGGGTTCTCTCTGGGTACTCCATCTTCCACCCACCATCCAAAAACATGCATGTTAGGTTAATTGAACACTCCAAATTGCTAGGTGTGTGTGGCTGTTTGTCTCTGTGGGGCGCTGCGATTGACTGCAGACCTGTGCAGGGCGTACCCCGCCTCCCACCCAATGAAGGCTGGGAAAGGCTTCAGCCCCCCACGACCCCACTGGAAAAAGCTGTATAGACAATAGATGGATGGATTTTCTCAGAAAAACATTGTAATTAATCAATTTTTCTTTTTTTTTCCCCCCAGCCATCATGAGCAAGAGTCAATATCTCCATTTGGTACAAATCACAAGTGGTGCAAAGTTTCAAAGCAACAACAAACATTCATATTGTGGAGTGGCTTTCTAATTTTTGTTAACATAGAAAGAAATATTTCAAATATTACTAGATTACAAATTGTGGTAATTTAGAGAGCGGGTTTATCCCCTGATTAGTATATATAACTTGTTACAATTAGTCATTAATTCTAATTTTTTGCTCTGTGGTTGAATTCTTTTTATTTACAAATTTAGCTTTAGATACTACAACAGTGGTGAATTTACTTTTGTCAAGTCCTTCAAGAAGGTCTACAGGTCTGAAATTGATCATCCTGGAAGTATAGAGACATAGCTAAGCGATGAGAGAGCATTTGTTAAATCCAAATAATTCATATAAAACCCTTACTGTCCCAGTAGTCGAGATAACAAATTCTCAAACACTATCAAATTGCCTCTTTGGAGAATATTTGTACAGTTCTAGGATCTACAGACTTTAATGATACAGATGTAGTTCTTTTTCATTCTCTCTCTCACTCCTAAATAACACCTAAGGAATATAGGTAACCTACAATGCCCAAATAGTAATCCACAAAAAAAACAAAACACATTTTGTCAGCTGATAAGAGAAAAAACTCTTGAATCTGAGGTCATTCACATGGAACTACAAATAAGCAGTGTCTTTTTACATTATTGTCCACCCATGATTACAGCCCAGCAGGATATTCAGTGAGACTCATCACTTTCCACTGTTTCAGCTTTGGTTGCCGCATGTCAATACTACCAAACTGTGATACATTAAACCACAGAACATATAGATTTTTAGTTTAACAAAACAAAACCATGCCTTCATCTCATCCTTTTTTGTGAAAAACTCTTAGATCTGCACTGCTGTTAACAAAAGATACACTGCAGGTTACACGATTTTGTTTCAATTTATAACGTCTGGCACTAAACTACACAATGCAAATCATTATTCATCACATCCTGAATTTATCTCTGTCACAACACTGGTGCAAACATGTTGCAAAAGAATATGTTTTATGACTTTTTTCACAGTTTTATTTTTTAAAAATGTGATGATTGTGATCGGAGAGTGTTAACACCAATTTTTGCGAATATGAGCATTTTTCATCAAAAAAGCTAAATCACTTTTAGATGTATTGTAGCAATAGTGGAGATTCCCAAACCCCTCCTGTTACCAGCCATTTTATCCAATTTTGACTTATGGAGCAATTCAATTTGTCGTTCAACGGGACAAAATCCAAAGTGTGGCCTATTCACTGATATCATTTCTCTACCCGTGGTACAGAGCAGTTGTATAAATTCTTTATGCATTTTCCTGAACGCTAGACTGTGTAATTGTGTGAGTGTGCATGCATTTAATGGGAAATCTATAAAAGCAAAGCATAGCACTTTGGTAAAATCTGATTAGTTTCAAGTCAAGCTCCGAAATCAAAATGAATTTGGGAGATGCCCCAGCTCCCCATCTTTACCTGAGGCAGTCATCAAGTTAAGAAATAGCCGCTCAGCCCCATGTCATGCACAGTTAATCTAAACCCGGCCAACAGACATTTCTTTTGGCCACTCCTGTACCACGGACATAAGGTTCAGTTATGTGAAGCACTTAATATCCATAGCTGTAACACGAGTAAGATACCTTATCGTAACTGTCTCTGAGTGCAGGTTGCACACTAAATAGCTAATTAGGACATTCATCTGGTTTTAACATCTAAACAAGAGAGTGCATTCTGTGGACAGTCTATCTTTGAAGAGATCAATAATTAGTCTGAGGTTATGTGTTTTAAGACATAAAGGACAGTCATATATTTATATGGTACTATTCCCCAACAGGAAATGGGTCTCAAAAAGCAGCACTCCTTTGTGTTTCAAACACAAAAAACTGTTGAACAATTCTCTTAGTCATATGCCAGTATGTTCAGTGATTGTTCACAGGGTTTCATTTTCATTTGCTAAACTTTCCTTGCTATCAAATGATCTATATAAAATCCTTTTTGTTTCTTTGATATCTCATTTTCACCTTAGTCCTGAGCCATGGGTAAATGTCTAAAAAATAAGCTCAGTAAACTTGATGATACTCCACAGATTCATATGTTCAGAACCAATATGTTCAACTTTCCCAATGGGACTAAAATCTCGTTATGGCTGGATGAAGATAGATATCTATGTGATACGGGAGGATTTCCTCCCAATGCCAGGATTTAGTTTTTCTTTCTTTCATTTTTCTTAAAAGAGATGAACAAAATACTATCGTCGCTAGCTATTGTCTGAAGAATAATAATTTGTGATATAAATGCATTTTTGCCTGTTTTAAATCAGAAACATTTTGAATTTATGGGCAAAGATGTGGCCCTTTTGTGGCATTAAACTCAAAAAGATATCAAAGTTATTTGGTATGCTTTGCATGTTGTGCAGAAAGCTACAGTAACGTAAAAAATAAAATGGTTTATTTTGGGTTTATTTCCATCATTGCTAAATGGTGCAGCGCAAATTATATGTAACTGGTTTTTCTTACAGGGATTTCATAAAATGATGAAATTTCACATTGATATCACTAAGATGGAATAAAATCACTTTATTGGCAATGGTTATGGAGACACAATCGTTATGAAAATGTACATTTTTGTACTGTGAATATAGTGGATCCTCATCTATGTAACTAAAGTTGATGTTTTTCGTCTTCATTATTTGCAACTCAGAGTGAAAAAAGCATTCTGGATTCTAATTTTAGGGTAAAATAAAACTTGAATTTGCGATTTGTATGTAACAGATGAGTGAGATGGACTGAGATAGCTAATCCCTGAAAAGTTGTGGAGAGGCAAATTTGCAGTTAGCTAATGAGCCTGCCAAGGGGGCACATTAGTTATTTATTTCCTGAGCTTGTTTCGTTAAGAGAAGGGCACAGCAATTAGCTTTGAGGAGATGACATCCCTAAGCCCCAGTGTGCTTAGCTGTAAGGCAACAAAAGAGTCCTGTCTGAAATGCTAAACAACCTGGAGGGTCTGGAAAAGGGCGTTAGGGGGGGACTCATGCTTTTGACAAGCTATAATATTTCTAAAATAGTTTTCGTAAGCTGTAGCTACCATAAGGTGAAAGAAGGAAAAAAAACAACAGCTGGTTTGACATTCACACACTTGGAAAATAAAATTGGATTAGATTAAGTGGTGTTACACATGTGAAGTTTAAAATATGAAAGATGCCACTTTTGTATTTACTTTTTATTCTCCTTCAATTTTTTTTTAAGTCACAATCTTGGCTTGAGTTTCAAAAGCTAAGAAAAAAAGTCACCGTGTTCTTTATTACTGTAACTCAACCGTTTGAAAGTAAATAGAATTTTATCAACATCTAATAAATCATTAGCACTACTTTTTAGAATATAATTTCTCATCTTGGAAAGGAGTTCTCTGTTACAACTACATACCACCTTTATATATTTTTCTCTTCTTTTTTGTTTTAGTCATTGAACCATTAATTAAGCCTCATTTCACCATTTAATCAGATCACAATGCACTTGCGCAATGAGAGTCGAGGTACTGACCAAGGGATATCAGATTACAATGTTGTGACAGAAAATGTGAAAATGTGAATTCACTGCACATGCACAAGTATCTTAGTGACTGATTATATATGTGGTTTGAAATAGTTTTAAAATGTACTAGAGTAATAGACCGGAGATCTTTGTTTATACTTCTAATGCCTAAAGTATAAGATTTGTTGTATAGAATATTTATTTGATTTTAATTTTTGTTTATATTACTATTGTGTAGACTATACACATTCTAACTTATTTAAGGCATTTGTTTGTCTTTTTTAAACATTTTTTTAAAGAGCCTTATGATAAAAAAGTGCATTTTAATAGGTTCAGAATAGGGTGAAGACTAGCTATTTCTCAGTTATTATTTCTGACCGGTCAGCTAAAAAGGGGGAAGAAAGAAGCTGTGTCAATGAGAGCAAGTTTGTTTTTGTTAATATACTTCAGCTTTTTTATGAAAAGTTGCACAGTTGGGACTCTGGCACATTTGTGAGGTGTTAAATTAAATCCCTGACTACATAATCCTGCATTGTCTGAGTGTGTTGGTCCTTCTCTGAGAGTTTCAGCTGTGTACAATCTTAGTCCAGGTAGTATGTTTACAGCATTTACAACTTCGGGTTTTAGACTGACTAACATAAAATATCATTGTTCTCTTAAATACTATCCCTCTCAGTTTTACAACTCTTCAACAGTGAAATACACCAAAGAAAATAATCATGTTCAGTGCTTGACAGTGGAGCAGACAAGGTTGCATAACAGAAAAAGAGAATGCTGAAAAAGAAAGGCTGTAGGTTGGCAGAACAGTGCAGCTGAGCCATGTCCTCCACGTTACACTTTTGGTCATTAATAAATTAAGATGACAGCAGTGCGAACATATGAATCCTGTCCATCCATCAGCAATCAGCCATTAACGTATATTTTTAGATCCGCAAAAACAACACTGTACCAGAAAAGAAAAAAGTAGCCTTTTATGTATTTTTAATCTTTGTGTTCAAAATCTTAGCTATGGTTTTGCTTTGGGATTTTATGCTATTGAATATGTAAATAATACAAAAAAAGTATTTCTTCTTGCATTTATCTATCAATTTACATAAGGTATTTTTTCTTGATTTGACTATTTTGAGCTTTGTTTGGATGAATACACCTATATCTTACCTAAAACTGAGAATACGATCAATGTACGATCCAAACATAGGGATTTGATAAAACTCCATCTGAACATTCTATATAATATGTTTCTAACATGTATTTCTGTATTGCATTTTACATTTGACAAAATACTGGGTCTTTATGTTTTTTTTCCAAAGTGGTGCTTCAAGCTAAAATAAGAAAGATGATCAAAAGAAAATCCTTAAAACCTAACACACCAGAAAATTCTATTTCTGCACCTTCACCTTCATTAACTAGGGTGATGTGCTCCAAACAAGAGAGGATGGGGCTTTGTTTGAAATGTCAGCCTTCTGAGATATTAATTGGAGCTGAGGACCTCCAATCAAGGGAACAAACTGGTGTGTCCGCAGAGGTGATTGGTAATGAGCTACGCTTGTATGTGGAGAAAGTTTGGCTGATTGAAATTATACAGCTGTGATTGACCAGCCTCAAATATAGTCATCTTGCTAATACTAAGCGCTGCATCCTTGTACTTTTCTTCCTGGTGTGATTTTGGCAGGTTAAAACTGCTACAAGTTAATGTTGGGAATTTTTCTGTCAATAAAAAAAACTGAAAAATTAAGATACTGTATGCTTGTGTAATATCTGCAAATTAAGGTTGGTGTTAGAAATATAACTGTAATTTAATCTGTACAAGATTCATTTATTTGTGAAGCATTTCACTGGTTCAGATTAGCTAAAGTTCCTTAATTGATTAGATTTTAACACGGCAGATTAATCAATTTTGAATATTATAAACTGGAATTAACCATAACTGACAGTAATTAAACAAAGGCAAATGACATTGTAAATCTAGTTTACCAATAATCCATCCATTTCATGCAGTGTGTTCTTTTTTTTTTTTTTACTAAATCATGTTTTTTTTTGCTTGTTATTCATACGACTCTGAAGCTTCACTAATGTCAGAATTCTAAATGCTCCTGCTTTGATGTGATGATTTTATTTTTGGATGTAAGGAGCCAACCACCATTGTTTTATTCAAGACAAAGCTGAAGTGTACACAAAGCACTGACAGTCTTATCTTGTTACCAGGCCCACAGCTTGTACCTGTGCCTCCAGGCAGTTGTTTACATGTAAACAACAATGAATTAGCCTGAGAAAAACTAATAATAACATGGACAGAAATGTTTTCTACAAGGTCTCTTGTGACTACAGGTATACATTTTATGAATTTCTTTAAATGTGCCTGTGTTCCCAAGGCCTCCAGTTGCATTTTGCGTACTTGGAAGACTAAACTAGAAGTATCATTCCTATATTTTTCCTATTTTGTTAATTACCTTGCTGTGTTGACTTGGAGCCAATTTTCTGACTTCATAAAGAGTGATGATTCAAGGTTCTGCACAACAGCAGACACAAATCTATTTAGTAATTGATCATGTTAAAAAAAGTACAAAAGGAAATGTTCTATCAGTGAAATAAAGAATACAGCCTTCACAGTACACAGACCAACATAGCTAATGAGAAACAGAGAGAAATTATACTCAGTACGTACATTATCAAAATTCATTCATTCACTCATTAACATAATGTGTTTCTCCTTGCTGGAATCACAATTTACCTGTTATTTGACACAAGATACAGCTCAGGGAATATAAATGTTCTTTAATCTTAGGTAGCCATTTAACTACATATAATTGCATGAAATGGTAAACCTGTGATTGTGTTGTATGAAATTTGTGTAGGGGATTTGTTGGGAATAGTAGATAATGTTCTGTTACTGCAGAGTTATCCATAGCTACTAGGGATGGGACGGTTTCTGAAAACCGTCCGAACCGTTCGGTTCGACCGTCTCGGTTCGGTTCGCGTGTGTTGCGTTCGGTTCATGCGCTGCTCCTTTTTCTCATATGCGAAGCGTTTACACTCCAGGGCAGAAGGGGGCGCTACTGCGCCCAAAGCCAACCACCAGTAGGAAACAAGAAGAAGAAGCGAAGCAGCGTAGCCGATAAAAATCCGACGCACCGAAGCAGTTTATAGGTCTGCTGTATGGAAGACTTTGCATTTAGAGGGAAGCACATGTTGGAATTAGCACTGTTTCCTCGCTTGCAATGCCAGAATCTCACCTACTTGTAACCTAAGACTGTCACAATAATGTATCAAATGTCAGTCTACTTTTTTCTTTCAGTTTTATCCTGACTATACAATACATAATAGATTTTCCTAACAATCAACCTATACCGAACCGAACCGAAAACCGTGACCACGAAACCGTGAAGCGAACCAAACCGTGGATTTTGTGAACCGTCCCACCCCTAATAGCTACATTAAACTATGTCCAATACCAAAGAAATGTTCGTATCGTGGGAAAGACTTT
This sequence comes from Menidia beryllina, assembly GCA_013363375.1. Classification (NCBI taxonomy): domain Eukaryota; kingdom Metazoa; phylum Chordata; class Actinopteri; order Atheriniformes; family Atherinopsidae; genus Menidia; species Menidia beryllina. The sequence goes on from JABUIW010000217.1 coordinate 7,947,657, forward strand.
TTTCAGCAGGAAATAAAGTGTAAAAAGGTTGTGCATTTAGACAGTAGTGATTACTCTTCAGTGAACGAAGAGTACTATCTGAGCCCAGATAGTAGTTTTGGGTACTGTATGTACTTCCAACCCATTAACTTTCTAATATCTGTCCCCATTTTTGTCCTATTACCTGTATCTGCATTAAGAAAAGAACACACATTTCTAAGGTTTCTGCTGCTTCCTTTTCTGCAGTACCCTATTTAGACAGCTTTGTATAAATATGGGGAAAAAGGTGTAGGGTTGCGATACACTAATGGCTTTCCATCTGATGTGAAAGGCCTTTTTTATAGGGCCAATATTTGCAAATCTGATTCATTTTTGTTTCCTGTAGTCTGTGCATGTCTTTAATCCTTCAAACATATTCTGTTGGTGTCAAATCCCAATGTGTCTCAGTGTGGTATTTAGTGCCATCTGCATATACCATCCTGTGTTTATCACAGAACTTAAAAGACAATGTTTACCATATTTTGTTAAGTTTTCCAGCATTATGAATTCTCATGCAGGTCCACTGCATGCCATTTTATGTGTTTTGTGTGACCCATGTCCTCTGAAAACCAGAAAATACAGAGAATAATGTTTAAACCATCTGTGTGTGACCCATTTCAAACCTGATACGTTGAACCAAACAAGCTGTTAATCATTGTAATCAAATGTGTTTGTCTTTGTTGGGAAAAACATAAAAAAACTCATAATTTATATTAGTCACATAATGATTTTGTAATTTTAGAGGCACGCAGGTCCATTTTAAGAGGAACAGGCATCAGCTTCACTGTTATGGTCCGATGGCCCTTGGATACAAAAAGTGAATACTAAAGAAGGTAAAAGAGGCTGTCTTCTGCGGGTTGGTAGGTGTAAAATCAGTTGTGGCATTTGACCCCCATCTCTATTCCTTTTCCAAAAAAGGAAATCATTTCACTTTTGCATGTTGTTGTTGTCGCTGTGCCTTTGTTTTTCTTTATTTCCTGTTTGACATCATGCTTTCCCCATCAGGTCAGTTCAGCACACACTGTAAAGGAATAAATGAAAGAGACAAAAACAAAGGTGGAAAAAGGTGGTTGGTGCCGGATTGGCTGCTTGAAGATCAACATACCTAGCAGGTATGATCAAGTTCAGATACAGTTATTATGACTAACCTATTTTATTTTATTGCACCTCTGTCCTACCCTTAGTAAATGGATTGTAGATATTTATCTAAATATTTATCTAAATAAGGTGATGTGAGGGAGCAACTTGGGCTTTTTTTTTTAAGATAGTCTTTCATATCTTACAACCGGCCAATGATTTGACTGATAGAAACAGATAATCAGCTACTGGCAAATTCCCACTTCTGTGTGTGTACAGTTTATTAGAAGTAACTCTGCACTGCAGTCAATGTTTCTTCTCTTTTAATATGCTGCATGCCATCCCTTGTGGTTATGCTCTGTTATCAGCTTCCTCTCGTCTTTTGTGTAATAGCTACTTGTTTTATTTCTGAGTCAAAGCCCCTGATAGAAACTGTGGAGCTTACCATGTTCTGAGGTCAGTCTCATTTAATTTTAATGAATACATCCTGGAGAAATTAACCCCCCAAACTAATTATCTGAGTGTTTCTGTCTGTATCTGGAGAACTCAATTTTTAGCCACACTAACAAATTTCCATGTATTTGAAGAGTCTTGTTTTTGTATGAAAAACATTTATTCTTTATCTTCTCACAAGCGAACGGCTTGAAAGGAATCAGCATTTATCATTACCTGGCCATACTCTGGTTAACAGGTACAAATGTTAGCGCAAATGAAAATAATGGCAACAAATCCCTCGCCTGGTCAAGGCAGAGGTGTTGTGTGTATTAGGGTACAGCAAATGTGGGCTGTTACATATTCAGGATTTTTTTTTTTTAAATTATATTACATTTTAATAAAATCTCCATTTGGAAGTAAGACAGCAGCAGATTTAAAGCAGAATGTATTTACTTCTTTGTTAAAAGGATGATGAAAATTAAGTCAGTTGTTGGTTGTCTATTATTGTATTGAAATTTGAGTGGTGTTGCTCATTGCACCATATGCCCGAAGGGGTTGATTACAAGAGCACTTAGTCATCAAGTACACAGTATGCACACAGTTCTTCATACCATTAACCTCTAGAAATACAGCTAATACACATTCTGTTGGGATTTAAAGATACACTTTAATACAATGCAGAGAGATGAATAAATGGAATAATTGGATTTAGTTTTACTAGCTAAAAATGTCTGGTTATGCAGAATTTTAACATATCCTGTGTATTAAGTCCTTAGTTCGGTCTTCAGTGTTATATACTTCTATTGAAACCCGACTGAAATTTTTCTCCAAATAAAGCCGTCTTCAAACTATCCACTTATCAGCAAACACAGCTTATCATTGTCTGCATGTATCAATTATGCTCAAAGACTGGCAACTTTCCACAGCAGAGCACAAGTTTCGAAGAGATGGGGAACTCTTCACGCTATTAACTTCTGCAATGTTTGTCCCTCCCTGCTTTGCCAAAACCCAGTACATTTCATCTGACCTGCTATTCAAACCATCACGTTGACAACAGAAGTAAACCTTTCTTCTACAAGAGTTTTTCCTGTTTTTCAAAAATGCATGAATGTCTTCATGTGTCAATAAGTTGCTGCAAAGCTTCAATTTCTGTCACACACAAATACACATTTGTAGATCATCAATAAAAATGTATCTGTAAGGTACAAAGACACTGGAAAAATGTCAACATTTTTAGGAGTCGAGCAAAAAAGAAAATCTGTGAAAAGCTGTAGAGCATGAAAGACAAAAATACATGTTATATGATTCAGAGAAACTATATGATTCAGTAATATAAAATAGGCATTCAGTGTAACGGATTCGAAACTCACAGCAAGGAAATAGTCAGGGTATCCATGTCATACATATTTTCTTTTGGAAGCATATTGTACAGGCTTTGTGACTTCAGTGTCAGCGTGTGCCCCATTTTATCTCTGCTCTTCTTTCTAAAAAAGTACATCTCAAAAGGATTTTCACTTTCTCTTTGGCTGTCCTGACTTTACGGTTAAGACAGAACCCGAGGGTTTCTCTGTTTCTATTGAAACACCCACTATGTGTTAAATAGTACCCCAGTACTGAATCCCTGATGCTTCTCATCCAACAATAACTTACAGATAAAATAATTAAACTGAAACACTGTCTGTGGATTAGTTAAAGACTTGGTCCACACGTGTTAAAAATACACTCTGGTAGCTGTGAGGGATGTGGTTGACTATTACCGCTTGTAATGGAGTGTTCTATCCATTTTCCATTCATCCATTTGGTTGACTCAGCTGTCACTGAGCAAGTGGTGGGGTTTATCCAAGACAGATCATCACAAGGCAGATACATAAAATGTGCAAGACAAATAACCACATAATCTCAAATATCCAGCAAAGACTGAAGCCAGAATTTACGGGTGCGATGGCACAAACCACCACATCCCCATCCATTCGTATTCTATACTTGTTTTTCTCATCGCATGATTGTTCTTCAGCTATATTTGAACTGTTAAAACTTTTCCCTTTTTGTGGTATTTGTGCCAAACCTAGCGAACAGGCTGGTTGAGATATTTTCAGAAATTACATTTTTAAGCCAAACCCAGTCAGATTTAGGGGAACCCACCTAACTGTAAGAATCTTTGCTAGCTGTCAAATGATGTGCCTGCCTGTCTCTATGACCAGAACTCTCTGGCATGGTGTTCCCTTAGCAGTAACTCTGTCCCTCACTTGACCTGTAACACTATTTAGAAATGTGCAGTCATAACATGTTATGCCCTAATCATAACATCTGTGGACAGAAGCATATGGGAAAGCTCTTATTATGAAGCGGGTGACAGCTGCAGCCATGAACTGGAGAGAACGCGAGCCTCCGAAGAGCAATAAAATGCACTTTGTGATTTTTATTTCTCTTTGCTGCCCTGGTCAGCTGTTGGTGTTTAGTACTATGATTTGGACCACTTAAATCTCTTGCACTGACGGACAGCTGTTTGCTGTTGTAACTTTTGTCTTTTTACGAGGACATGTGGGAACTCAGATCGACCCCACCCTTCACTATAATGGCATCTTAACATTTAAAAGCTGGAAACAACACATAGAATCAGGGATCACTGAAAATCAAAAGTTTGAAGAGCCTTCATTCGTCTTACTACTGCTCAAAAGTAAAGTAGTATATATATGTTCTGCTTTTGAACAACAATATTTAATGTAGTCAGTGTCTGATTTGCTGCCTTTGCTGCTCAGTAAAATCAACATGTTTTTCCGTTTGATGGCAATGGTCCACTGAAAATGGGCAGGGTCTAACTGTCTGGGGATGGTAATGTTACATTTAAATACAGATTAATCATAAGAGCCTAATTCATCACCATGACAGCTGTGAAAACATCCTGCCAAGCCCCCATCCACTCCTTCTTCCTCTTCGTCCCCTCCGGTCTTTTCACATTTCTTCTTAAAACTGAGCACTTTTCGAAACCCTATGCATGGCTGAAGAATATGTATGGCTATGAGGACATTCATATGCTAATAGTGGGGGAGCTGAGAGTGCAAAATTAACCAAGCCTGACAGAGGCCCATGTGACCCTCAAAGATATTAAGGGGCTGGGAAAAACATCGATCATGTGACAGTGGCAAAGTTGGGGTTGGCTGGGGCTCGGACAAGATGGATGCTTTTTTAAGCCAGAAGCATAATCCTGACAAATGTTGAAAATATTCAAATTAGAGCTAAATTATAAAAAATTATATCGGCCATGTTTCCCGTAGAAACATAAGTAAATTCTATGTGATTTAACTCATAGAGTCCGTTTTAGCTTCGAGTCAGAAACATGTGGTCCCACCCTATTCAGTGTTCAGTTTTCAGCCAATTTAACTCCAACAAGAGTTGACCTGAATTGTGCAACTCCAGAGTAGAAGAGCGTCCCACCCCTCACAAGAAGTTTGGTTCCAGAGCCAGAGCTGTGCATCGAGACGAGACCGACTATGTCCAGCTGGAATCTCTCCGCCTCGCACATCAACTCAGGCTCCTTCCCCACCAGAGAGGTTACATTCCACGTCCCTAGAGTTAACTTCTGCAGGAAGGGATCGGTTCGCCAAGGTCCTCGACTCCGGTTGCCACCCGTTACCCACTGCACCTGACCCCTTTGGCCCCTCCTGTGGGTGGTGAGCCCAAAGGAGTGGGGACCCATGTGGCCAATTTGGGCTGAAGAGGGATAAAGCCCAGCCACCAGGCACTCGCCAATGTGCCCCACCTCTGGGCTTGGCTCAAGAGTTGACCCACATCCGGGCGAGGGTACATTTGGCCCACTGATGTTATTCATCATAAGGTGTCTTTTGGGCCTCACCTTGGTGATCCCTTACCTAGGACCTGTTTGCCTTGGGTGACCCTACCAGGACCTTGAAGCCCCGGACAACATAGCCCCTAGGATCATTGGGATACTCAAACCCCTCCACAACGACAAGGTGGCAGCCCAGGAAGGGGAAATCTAGGTGTTACCAGTATACTTACAATATCAGAAGGACAATGCTTTAGTCATGGATCATTATAAGGTTAGATAGAGAAGCAAGTTTGAGACTCAAAGGCACAGTGTTTAGACTAGCACGCCAGTTTCATACCTCCTTTCAGGGTGGGATGAGAAGCTTGCATGGCTCAGTACCATAAAGATAAAAATGGACATACCAGCAGCGATGCTCTAATTTTCGGAGAAGGGCCTGTTTACAACAAAAAAAAACTGCAAAAAGGAACAGCCATCGTAAGTAACGGCACTTAAAGCAGCATGGAGGAACAGAGCTGCATGAGCAGCAGACAATACCTGCAGCAGTGCCAAGGGGCAGGCCACCTATAAGAGGACGGAGATTAGAACTGAGAGAATCCATTTGCAGCAACAGCCTGCTTATATAGGTTGCCATATTTGATTGGCAAGCTGGTTAGTCCCATTCATTTTCCAATGAAACTTCATAAATAATGACTGAGTAATAAGAGAAAATTAAATCAATTTAACTTTTAACTGATCAAAATGTTTCAATTTAACAAATAAAATGATAAACTATTTTAACTCTGGAATACAAATTATATGAACATATAATTTTGCATTTTTCTGCTAAATTCAAGTTGTGTAAAGTTTTTTTTTCAAATGAACAGAAATAAAACATATGTTATTTATCCCTGAGGGACATTACAAAGAAAGTCATCTAAGTGTTCACATATTGCAAAGATAATGTTAGCTTTTTTCACTCTGTGTATTGGTTGAAACCTTTAACTGAATTAGATGTTGTCATGCCATAAATGTAAACTTACCCAACAAAATCTATTGTTAATTGTTTTTAAGTCATCTTTTTAGTAAATTAATATAATTTAGTCGTTGGACATCACTCACATCAATCAATTCAACATTTCCAGAGGTTGTCTTGTTAGACAACTTGCAAACAATATAATGGAGTTATGTATGAAGGAAATTACATTCTTGCAATTTGACAACAAAATGTATTAAACTGAATTGCAAGCTGAACTGTCTGGGACATAAATTGGCTAAGATAGCCTGCAAATTAAATCCTACGGCTCCACCTTTTGAATGGCTCGGGACTATCGTCATGCAGCCTGGACATTTTGGATTCAAGGTGAAACGTGGTAATCCTGTAAAACTGATAGTGTGGGGGAAGCAGAGCCTTTGCCACAAATAAAACCTAAAGTAAAGCCTTCAATTATTTGAAACATGATATTGCAAAAAGAAAATAAGCCCTCCTGAAATTAATTTGAAACTCACATGAGACAAACAAAGTGTGTCCTCTGGCTTTGATGCTCTTGGTGCTGGTGGACAGGTTGATGGTTTTGTGTCTAGTTTTAGCCATTTTTAATCAAGTTGTTGTCCTTTTGAGCAGCTGAATCCTAATTTCTTCATGACTGTCTTCATCCTTTCCTTGTGCCTTTGTTTCCAGCGATGATGACGTGATAAAGAACCAACGTCTCAGGAATCCAAGCTGTTGAAAGGGGAACTGCTTTGGCCAGGGCTAACATCATTCTGTTGTCTTCTTCATTCTGAGAATTATAACATATACCACAATAAATAGATGTAAAATGCCCAGTATATTTGAACACCTCAACAAGGATTCCACTTTGTTTTCCATCTTTGTTCCTTGATACTTCTTGGAAAGCCTTGAAAACTAGTACATATCCAAAGTACTTTGTTCAGCATCCAAAATATGTTCAACAGGATCCACACATTTTAATGCTCCTTAAAATATTTCCCTCTCTTAAAGGATGAACTGTGGTCAAAATCCAAGAGCTGTGCTAATGGGATGAGAGCCACACAACTATTCAGCCAAATAGTTTACGATAGTTTGGCAAACGGTACACTTGTTAGGAGCTCAGAGCTGGTTCAATTATGTTTTTGCCACAGATGCTGAAGATTAAGTATAGAGGTCTACAACCAAAGCGTCAACGCAATACACTGAGGCATTCTAAATGCTCTCTAACATAGAGACCGGCCAAGTCTTGAAGAATGTTGGAAGATGCACTTTCTGGATCAAAATCATAAGAGACTTCATCACAACTGATTTCAAGAACGTTAGAATGGTCCGCAGTGAGAGACTAAGATTACTTTCGAAGACGTTTTTCCTAAAACCTGTTCTAAAACTAGGATCTATGTATTCTGCCTCTGTTTTTTTTTTCTGAATGCACTGTATGCATTGGTGCAAAAGTAATATCCATTCAAAATTGCAAATGAGATTTCTCTTTAAGTCATTTCCAATATGCTGAAAATAGTCCTTCCCAATAGAGGAAAAAGGAGTGTAGGCCAAGCACTGATCATTCCTGAAGAAAACAGATTTCTTCGTTTTTGAAAATACTTTTAATGTGAAATTCCCAATTTTATCTAAAATTAAAATATTGAATTTCGCTAAGAACGACTTCAAACTACACATCTATATTTTTACTGACTAGCTGTTACTGTAATTGTTGCCTATAAAAAGAGAAAGAGCAGACAAGCTTTCTTCTTCAAGTCAGTTTTTTCTTCTTATCTGTTGTGCCCACAGCTTCAGCAACTTGCTAACTCCACACAGAATGGTTGCAGCCAGGATTTGAACCAAGAAGTCTTGCTGTGAGACAACTGTGCTAAGAGAGAGATGGTGATGTATGCAGGCATTCCTTACGCACAGCATCAACAGAATATAGATCATTTCCCCTTGAAAACAGTGGAAATTATGGGAATTATGGAGACTTCCTAAACTGAGGGCTGTCGGGTCTAACATTTAAAGGTGAACAAATGAGGGGGTATTGCAAGAAATTTATGAGTGTTCAAGTTTACCTGTGTGTAGCGTTAGGCTGAAACTCTACACAGAATTCTCAGCGAATGGATGTTGTGGCAAGTGGAAATTAATCTAGCTATTGCCTCTATACTGCTTATATCACATTCAATTATCCTCATAGTGGAAAGCAGCACCAAATTATTTTTTATATTATGGGTTTACTCTCCTCCTGCCTCTGGTCTCAATATATTTCACCCCAGAAAGAGGGAAGTGAAATACACTAAACTAAATATGAAGAAGTATCTCAGTGCAAGCTGTGCTGACAGTATACTGAGCAGGCAGTCTCGAAACTCATGCACTTGACATTTTTGTATCTCTATTTCTCTTCAGCCCACAGGCGGTTGTCCTTAGGCATTTATAGCTTCTTTAATTAATTTATTGTTTCCTCATCTTCCTATATATAATATTTTAATGATGGTGCAACTAACTAGACATCTAACTACTTCACCTTCAGTAAATTGTGTGTGTGAGAGGGAAGGAGCTGGCAGGAAAAGGTTAGCGTGGTAGATATGTGTGTGAGAGATTGGGGGTTGAGGTGTTTCTGCACCTCAGCATGTTTCAAGAAACCACAAGGTATAGCCTTTTTTAAATCAATACCCTAACCCAGGGAAGTTCTTTTTTTTTTTTTACTTCTTCTATTTCTTGTTTTAAACAGACTAGCACTAAACAAGTGTCTACATTTATTTATTATAATCATCCTGTCCCCATTAAAAAAAAAAAAATCAGTTAAATCGACACTTCTGCTCATCACAAACTGACATTCATACACTTGATCGAGTTGGTTCACTGCATTAAGCAAACACCTGCTTGAGGTAACCTTGATGATACATCGTGACCTTTTCAGTTTGTTTTTCGAGCCCTTTTGTGCAAGGATGCATCATGCTATTTTTCCGTATGAAAACAGCAGACATTCTGTCAGAGCTTTGCTAAATGTCTGTGGATGCCTAATTTATGCAGTCACAGAGAATTAGAACAAAGCATTTTACGGTTTTCGGGTCTTTGCTCAAGTGGATGACTTTAAAATTAAACAACCTCTTTGATATTAAAGTACTGACCTTTAACTGTTATTTAACTGTGTTCACACTGACATTTATAAACAGGGTAGGTGAGGATGCAAGAGACCAAGCTTAAAATAAAAGTTTAAAGTCCAAGTTAATGTTCTCTTTTAAAATGTAACGTGTCAAAGGAAAAGAAAAAACACTCCAGGCATAGCTGCATGTTTTATGTCCTCATTTGAATTCAGGACCACAAGTAGACCACATTTCTGAAAAAAAAAAGTAATGGGTTGAGGTCTTTGGATCCAAATGTTGTCACCCAGCAATAACTTCAGTAAAAAGGAGCATTAAAATCGCATTTTGAGTCAACCTCTGCCCTCTTCATTGCAAAGCCTGCTATGCAACACGTTTAGTATTTACTGAGACGCCCTCATAGCAATCTGGGATGGCAGGCACAGATGGCTTCTCTAATCCAGCTAAATTATCTTTCAACCTTTCAGAGTAAACAGATGTGTCATGCTCCACTAGTGTGGTCACTTTAAGGCATGAATGCAGGCATAAACAAAAGTACTGCATGTGAGATTTGTGGGTACATTCATGACACAAAAACCAGGTAAGTGGAGATCCAAAAAATGACTGAGTGTCTGTCACCTTGTGAGTGGGTTTTGTCAAAACCAGAGATGCTGGTGTAAAATGCTGTCCAAGGACTTAAAAAAACAAATGTATACTTTTTTTCATGATCAGTTTTCATCAGTTGACGATTCAGGTATAGAGCTAGACCAATACGATTGTGTAATTATCATTTTGTGATCCCAAAGGGGGAACTGTAATGTACTGTTGGGATAAGTGTCCCCCCGTGAGGTCTACTGCCACAACAGCCCAACCTTTGATAAGTGGAAGATGGATAGATGGATATAATGCATAGATTCATTTTAGACTTAGGGGCCTTACATATTGCAGACAGTCATATCTCACACAAAGCCGAGAGACAGCCAAGAGAAACATTAGAAGACGTGACAAGTGAGACTAAATATGAGCAGTCTTGAGGGTTGTTTTCTCCTTTTTTGAAGCTTGATTGATAGAACATAAGATGAACTATTTTCAGACATGTAATAGCTCAACTAATTTTGATTTCATGAAATCTATTGAAAGATGGTTGAAGGGATGATTATAAAGACTCTGTGTGATTGACTGGCCACCTGTCCAGGATGTACCCTGCCTCTTATCCAGCTGGGATAGGCTCCAGCCCCCCCACAACCCCGTTGGGAATAAGCAGTATAGAAAATGTAAGGATGGATGTAATATAGGATAGTTAATAATAACAATGGGTACTTACTAGGATTCTCTCCTTATTGTTTACAGGTAGAAGTTTAATACTTACAACAATAAAGAAAAAAAGTTTGTTTTTATACTTTATGGAAACTAGGCAGAAAATATTCTGTAAATGTGCATTTGATGGAAGAGGCAAGATGAGTGGGCTTTTTTGTATGGTCTCCTCCTGTTCTATGTCCTCCAGGGCGTTTGGACTGCAAGCCAGCAACAAAGACAACCTTTATCACCTGCTTTTTTTGTTCAAGCTCTCATCCCCAGTGACGATATTCCCTCCCCACAACACAACTGCACACCACAGCATGCTTGTAACCACACAGAACTAGAAACCTTATCAAAAGATACGTATGGATTAGATCAACTGTAAAATACCTGGTCCCGATTTTAGAAAAGCTTCATAACTATCTGGTTTGTATTTTTGTTATTTACAATTAGCTGAACTGTAATAGCAAACAGTAGCTATTTCTTGCTCTCTTGCTCCACTGAGAGTTGTGGGATGCAATGTCACTTGGATAAACAAACCATGAATTATGTTATGCGTATAAGGCTGACAAAATACACTTCAAGAAGAAATGCCTGAAAGCAATGTTACAGGAAATTCAGGTGGGGAAAAGGGTGCAGATTCCCATATATTCTATAATAGATTGGACTAATATACTCAAAAAAGGAGAAAAAATGTGTAACTATAGTACAGATTGCTTTGACTTAATTTAATTATTGAAGGGTCTGAATGGGGCACATGTATCAGATGTGCACAATGTGGCCATTGGATAAACTATAGTATCATACTTTTCAAAGAGGGGTAAAACATTTTCAAAGGTTTAAAATATTTCTGTGTTGAATTCCTTCTAATATCAGACATTTTTACTTGAGAGGATCAGTTACTACAACTGCTGTTGTAGTTTTATGATAATATACACTCACCGGCCACTTTATTAGGTACACCTGTCCAACTGCTCGTTAACACTTAATTTCTAAGCAGCCAATCACATGGCGGCAACTCAGTGCATTTAGGCATGTAGACATGGTCAAGACAATCTCCTGCAGTTCAAACCGAGCATCAGTATGGGGAAGAAAGGTGATTTGAGTGACTTTGAACGTGGCATGATTGTTGGTGCCAGAAGGGCTGGTCTGAGTATTTCAGAAACTGCTGACCTACTGGGATTTTCACGCACAACCATCTCTAGGGTTTACAGAGAATGGTCCGAAAAAGAAAAAACATCCAGTGAGCGGCAGTTCTGTGGGCGGAAATGCCTTGTTGATGCCAGAGGTCAGAGGAGAATGGCCAGACTGGTTCGAGCTGATAGAAGGGCAACAGTGACTCAAATAACCTCCCGTTACAACCAAGGTGGGCAGAAGAGCATCTCTGAACGCACAGTACGTCGAACTTTGAGGCAGATGGGCTACAGCAGCAGAAGACCACACCGGGTGCCACTCCTTTCAGCTAAGAACAGGAAACTGAGGCTACAATTTGCACAAGCTCATCGAAATTGGACAATAGAAGATTGGAAAAACGTTGCCTGGTCTGATGAGTCCCGATTTCTGCTGCGACATTCGGATGGTAGGGTCCGAATTTGGCGTCTACAACATGAAAGCATGGATCCATCCTGCCTTGTATCAACGGTTCAGGCTGGTGGTGGTGGTGTCATGGTGTGGGGAATATTTTCTTGGCACTCTTTGGGCCCCTTGGTACCAATTGAGCATCGTTGCAACGCCACAGCCTACCTGAGTATTGTTGCTGACCATGTCCATCCCTTTATGACCACAATGTACCCAACTTCTGATGGCTACTTTCAGCAGGATAATGCGCCATGTCATAAAGCTGGAATCCTCTCAGACTGGTTTCTTGAACATGACAATGAGTTCACTGTACTCAAATGGCCTCCACAGTCAACAGATCTCAATCCAATAGAGCATCTTTGGGATGTGGTGGAACGGGAGATTCGCATCATGGATGTGCAGCCGACAAATCTGCGGCAACTGTGTGATGCCATCATGTCAATATGGACCAAACTCCCAGAGGAATGCTTCCAGCACCTTGTTGAATCTATGCCACGAAGAATTGAGGCAGTTCTGAAGGCAAAAGGGGGTCCAACCCATTACTAGCATGGGGTACCTAATAAAGTGGCCGGTGAGTGTAGGTCACCCAATTGAATGACTGGAATTTTTTAACAGGTTTCATTATATAATCGCAGGAATCGAGTACATCTTCAATCTCCTCAGATTTACAGTTTACACAAAGCAGAGAGAAAACCAATCATCATCTTAAACCTGCACCTCCACAACTTCTGTGACACGGTCAAGCAAAGCAGCCACAACAGGACAAAGAGAGAAAAATATGTTATTTGCTGACTATTAGGCCAACCCTGCGTCCATATATATATGGACGCCAATATATATTCTCGCCAATATATTCTACTGTGCTGTTAATTCTAGTCCATCTTGATCCCACACTTTATTTTCTTTCTCACTTTCTTTCAAAGAGTTTACTCAGCATCAGCCAGAGTTTCAATTGAAATGATAAGTGTATTCATAGCAGTGTCTTTTTGTGCTTTTGTTTTTTTGCTGTTGTATGTTTTGTGGAACTATAAAGCTAAATGTTGCACTGGACAAAAAAAACTCAGCGATAAACTATGTTAATTCAGCATCCACAGATCCTAGAGCACTTTCAGGTAAAGGATTGTGCGAAATAAATGTTTAAGTATTTTACATTCATCCAGCATTTATTATATTATCAAGGTATAAACCCAGAACTTTGCCATGGTTGAATGATATTGATGGCTTCTGTTCATCCATTTAGATCCAACGCTACATTTTAACCAGAGGCCACTGATCTTGTTTAATAAATTCATCTCTTGAAAAACATGTCCAACTCACAGATAGCTGTGGTTCTGCTGTGCATGTAATTTGTCTAAACATTGTGGTTTTTTTGCCTAGTTGATTTTTTTATTTTTTATTAACACCATTGATTTAGCAACAATTCATAGAAGTTGGAAGCAGACTAAGGCTTACCTTTTTGCTAAAGAATACAAATGGAAACGTCGATTTAAGGCTACACTTTAAGGGTGGATAAATGCCTTTGTTACCTTTACCAAAGAAACAGGCAGGTGATCCAAAGAAGAACAACACTGTCTCTCAGTAGTTACCTCTGACTTCAATAATTCACATAGTGAGATATTATTCACAGGTTTATTAGTTGCTTTTTTGTTTACAAAAAAGAATCCTTAAAACAGGCAAGTAATTCTTACTGTAATTACTATTTCTTATAATAAAGCCCTTAACTCTTGCCATTTCTCTTCCGTTTCTATGTACTGTTACTATTTTGTTTTTAAATAGGTCAGTTTTTATCACTTGGTACATTAAACTATAATTGATGGTTCTGTTTTTTAGTTTTGTTTGTGCAATGGATTTTGTATGTAGCCCTATTTTTCGTTGCACACTCACTTTTTGTTGTTGCTTTTAAACCACAGAGGTGGTCAGGTTATTCATCTCATAATATATAGTGGATCTACTCAATTTACAATGTGTAAAAAATAATGGGCAGAGTTCACTGTAAAGGATGACGGTCTTGGTGTGTGTTGTGTAGCTAACGGCTGTAGAGATGAGTGGTCCTGTGATGAATGGTGCCGTCATGCGCAGCTATAATCACGCCTACGCATGGCTTCCTGCATAATTGATTTTTAATCCTCTAATAGAAAGTAAATCACACGAGCAAAGCCTGCTTTAGAGCTAGCCTGGAAAAAAATACTAATAAAAGAAGGCAATGGGGAGAAGGACTTTTTGAGGTAGAGGATGAAGTGAAAATGAATAGTAAATTTATATATATATATATATATATATATACATATAGGGTATGGAAAAGTACATTTCAAAATATAGAATGACATGCAGAAAAAATCAAGTCTGTAGTAGTTTTGGCTAAACTGTACTGTAAATGTACACTGCAAAGAAGACGTGCACGATATCACTGCAACAGAATTCATTGTGATGCCCTGAAAATCGCAGCCAAGATTACATTGTTTGCAAAGAGTAATGAGATATGGATCGACCTGTCAGCTGATAGAGGGGCAGATTGCAACTGTCACCCAAAATAAATACGGATAGCACAAGTCTCATACTGTAGGCTGGACAGTGCGCTGCCAAAAAAATTGTCTGAGAAAACAAGAACCCAAATAGATTTGCTCTGTGCAACAAGGTGATGGTGAAAATCAATTCAACTTCCACTATTCTTTCCCTTTTTATGTTCATATTTTTGGTTTTTGGAGAGTTAGGATCACCTGAATTATGTGAATCATCACAGCAGTCTTTTGGTCAGCTATTTTGCTTTACAACTGATTGTATTTGCACCAATTCATTAGTCCTCTTAATAATTTCAATAGTTACTTGAGACAAAAATATACAGACAGAACTTTAGATACATAGATCAGCACATTTTAGCGTTAATGGACTGACAGCTTGGGATGCAGATGCACATACGACACACTTTTTCTTTTAATTGCCAGTTCTCTGGGTGTGTACAGGGTGGTAACAACATAATTAAAGCACAAAATAAAAATGCAAAAACAGACAGTTAGTGCAGATCAAGCTCTGATAATTGTCAGCATACACTCTGTCTTCTGAGGAAAAAACCTCAGTGTGAGATGGAGCCAAGGACTTCCTGTCACCAGATGTGCCAGCCACCCAGCCTGAGGAAGATGGAGGAGAAGGGAAGAGAGAAAGACGGAGAAGAAATGGCAGCGGGCAGAGGAGATAAGAATGAAACACTACAGCAGTTGTCTCTCTCAGTCTCCCTGACTGATGAGATTAGGAACGCTATGTAAATGCTTCCAAAATGTGCAAATTATAGATGAAGCTTTTCTATAGGCAACGTAAAGGTGAGTAAAAGAGGTACTTAAAATTATACCATTGCTTATTCATTAGGAATTATGTGATCTCATTACAGGTAGATTTAAAGGGAATGTTTTAACAAAACAGATGACAGTACCTCTTTAGTTGAGCATCTAGCCAAGCTGCCAGGTTTGAATGATGTTTTATAATGTGTGCAAAACAATTACTTTACAATTCTGAAAGTCCCAAAAACTGTTCAAAGGTTACACTTAGACAGAACAGATGTTTGACATTGTTAAACATTGTAAAACATTATAAAGTATTCTCCCCATTTTTCAAGTAGCACATAAGATAATGGCTGATTACCATTCTGCCTTTGGGAAAAATATTTTCACTCAATTACGGAATTATATTTACTTGTAATGTCTTGTATGAAACATTTTCAAGCATCAGAAAGAATAAGCCATCTAAATGTCTAAATTGTTCTTTACACAGTAAGTGATCTAAGTAAATGTGTATAGATTGCAGACATGTTCATTTGGTGTAAGATATGTCTTAAATGAATGTGACTGACTTTTACTAGGAAACAGTTAATCTTAATGGACTCCTCGGTAGTTTCTAAATTAACATCAACATTCAGGCTACATCACACACAATTAGCTTTAAATGTATTTGTTGTTAAGGGGCAGCCCCGATTCTGTACCAGTTGCATTTGGGAATGATAAGGAGATCCTTTTTTTTCTTTTTCTTTTTGTTATCCGTCTTTGTGTTTTTAATCTTTAGGCTGACATTATACATCTAACAACAAAACTAAAAGAAAACACTGTAAAACAAATGCTTCAAACATAGAAGCAGTGTATTCTGACAAATTAGCATGTTCCCAAGTACACACTATCCACCAGTATGATTCTGGATTTTTCTCTGCAAAACTGACTGCTCCACAAACTAATCCATGCAAAACTCTTCAAGCTGACCTTCAACAAATAAACCAATAAATCAACATACATCTGCTTTAATGATGCATGTGGCTTTAGCTCAATGATGTTCGTTCAATATAGAATGTGTTAGCTGTGCTGTAACAGATGTTTACTGCTATGATCAAGAAGAATTTCCTAAATATTTCCATTTTCAAGAACCGCTGCCTCTAACACTCAGTTATCACAGCTAGAGCCTGTGATGTTCAGGCTCACACGGGTCACAATCACATCCTGCTCCATTCAAAGACTTCTTAAGGTAAAGGCTGATAAGAAAAATAACTTATTTGCAACTTGCTTATTTTTCCAGCTTTAATCAGCAATTAATCTTTTCTCTGAAAGCTTATGGGAAGGTTGCCTTTCAAAACAGGAACAGCAACCTACTGATAGTGGATTATAACATTCAGAGACAGGCGCCTCACTGTCCAATAGTCCTTTGGAGACTGACTGAAATAGAAAAGCATACTGCTGCACAGAGCAATAAAACTCTGAGAAATAGCAGTACAATAAAAAAGGAAATATTACCACTGTATAATAAACTTATAGAAAGAGGAGCAGCAGAGATTGGATGCATGATTTTGGTAAAGGATACAGACGAACCTATTTGCTCTGTAAACATTATGGAATCTTAAATGATAATTATTTGGTGTAATCAGATAGCTGGATGGCTAACTTGTAGTCAAAGTCCTGACATGACCAAAACATTCCATTGCAATATGCTCATTATCCGTTAAATGAAAATATCAAGATCAACACTGAAATCAAATTTTTTCAAAGTTTCTGTGAGGCCTGTTGACAGTGGGTTCATATCATCAAAAGAAAGATACAATCCAAAATGTCCTTTATGTGTAAGCAAGCATGGTAAATCCCTTTGTTAACATCCTCAGATGATGGGACAGGAGTGAAAAGTATAGCCGTCCTTACATAACAGCTTTGTATTAAAACTGACATAAACCCAACTGAATGAAGCTCAAGTGGGTCCCTCCCACTGACGGCTGAGCCTGGTTAGTCATGCATGCTGCGGGAATGGAACAGAAAGCAATCACCTTCCCTTTTTTTAATGAAGCTGCCAAGCCTGTTGCAAGCGTACGCCGACCACAGCAGCTGAGGCAATGTGGAGAGGCAATAAGACAGCTCTTGAGCCCAGGAGGCCTGATCATTTTGTCTATAAATTTAGCATGCATGATATTGCGTATGTGGAGAGAACCAATTCTGGGCAAGAATATACGTGTGTGTGCATGCATGAATATGAACACTTCATTGCAGAGTACCATGCATCTGTAGCCAAGTGAAGAGTTTTTTCTGTGTGTTGTTTTTCTTTTTGGTTAATAAATACTGTTTTGTAGGTCAAAAACACATGCCGCTAAGATCGTGGGATTAGATATAACTGGTCAGTCTATACCTTGACGGTGTTGTGTGTGGATATTGAACCAGTATGATGATGCCAGAACAATAGATAATGATTAGATTCTAGGGCAGTTTGGATTGACAAGGCAAATTAGACCAGAAACCTACAAGGTAGTGCTTTATCTAACTGATATGAACTGATAAAACCGGGCTGTATCTATTGACATGGAAAACATTTAGGGAGGACACTTGCAAATATAGGCATAAAATATTACATCAAGAACTTCTATCAAGATACAGCTATGATAATAACCATATATAAAGTTAATAAATGACAAGAGCTTTGTACATATTACAGTAATTCAGGGAAAGTATACTAATGAAAAGATAGTGAATAGTTTATCGGATAAATGGTCAATAAGTAATATTTTTGTTGTCACCCATCTAGTTTTAAGACAGCAGTATACCAATATGTTTGCAGTGATCAAAGTGGTTCATTACATGTTGTCAGCTTTAATGTTACACTAAAAAGAAACCAATGTTTTCTTGAGCCATACATTATCCATGTTAAAAACGGAAGTGACACTACTCTATTACTCCCTTTATCATTGAATAGATTAACAAAAAAAGATGGTGACTGGTTTGAAAATCGCAACAAGCAAATTTGTTTTAAAAGCATGTACTGAGCCTGTTCTTTAATATTTTATCTATGTATATATGAAATCTACACTTCTCATTGGAATAATAGTATAACTACACATAGTGCTTAAATGGGATATGAGCTGATAGTATGTGACATTTGTGTATGCTTTTAGCTATTACAAAAAGTCAAGCTCTGTTTCATAGATGTACCGCTGTGGATGACAATACTGAGCCTCTTTCCAGCGGGGCGTGTGCTGATCTGAATATCAAAGCAAAGAGCTTTTGTAATGTATTCTGCACGTGTTGTTTCCTTATACAGGCCTGACCCTAGAGTTAGAACCTCGTGTTTGGATTCACACATCCCCATCACAGAATTCCTGCTGACACAGGGCCTAGTATCAAAGATTTAAGCTTCTATTACCAGATGGCATGTTTGTTCTGGGCTTTTCTTAACTCAGAGCTGAGAAAAACTCTCTCCTGTTTCAACAATTTTAAGGAAACTAAAACGACTTTTGTCTTATGTGGAAGGTATAATCATATGATCTGTAATATACTTTATGTATTGCGCAGTATTACTAAGAATTTTGTTAAATAAACCGTTTTTATGAGTTTCACATGTGGACTTGGTTAATGGGTTGTATCTTTGTAATGTTTTTCCAGTCTTGTTGACAAGCCAAAGCTCTTCTATTCTACAGACCAGGGCAGTCAGCTGTTGAGCCGTTTGCTACCTTACATCATACCCATATCATATGCTGCTGTGAAATGTGACTGATTTTTCCTTTCAACTGGCCAAATGCGAATACACTTTATTTTCTAAAGCACTATCTTTTCACTAAATTCCATCATAACTATTTCTTTTACTTTATCTGATAAAAAAAACTGCAAACAATTTTATTATTTTCTTTAATAATCTTTCATACAAAGCCACAGTGTTTATTTATTGAGTCAAATTATTTGTCGTTGTATCCGTGCTTTGCTCATTCATCCTGTGGTTTTGTCTTCTTTTTTTAACTTCTTTGTGGTCAGTCCTTTGTGTTTTGCGTCAAACTGAATGATAATGAATAACACTGTTGATCTGATAGAGAACTATCAAAAGCCACAGGGGGTACCCTGAAACCTATCATTTTTACTTGTTATTTGTATAATTGTGGCCGATGGTTCAGTACCACTGCTTGTAAAATGTTTACTATGTTCCACATGATTTGCAAATATTCATTCATATTTTGACAGTACCCAATTTTCCAAATCACACACTCTGCAAGCTGGGTTTGATATCTTGTCAATAGTATCAACGGGCTTCTCATGCCCTATCATTTACGCTTCGTATTTTATTCTGAATTACCTTGCTGATGGTACTAATGAAATGTGACCAATGGCAAGGGTGAAAAAAGGGGACTTGGTTTTAAAAACAGACATCTTCTTATTTCTTGATGCCATTTTGTAATAACCTCTACTTGTTTCAGAAGAGAGCTAGAACAGCTCATGGGGACAGAAATAATGTGGACTCACGTCTCTGTGTCCCTCAGGTCAATGTATCTATTAGAATTTTTTTTTTTAATGAGGCTAGATGTTGTGTGATTTATTTCAGTCTGGTAAATTATTGTGCAAGGGATTCTTTTTATTCATGTCCCCATTTCAAGGATTCACCTTGTATTTTGTAATGTGGACAACCACATTCTCACCCAGAAGAAGGCAGAGGAAGGCTCAAGACAAATCCAGCTGCCACAGAACAAGTGCCCCAAGGAACACTGGGATGACCAGGCAGTGGCAAACCACAGAACAGCCCAATTCCTCAGCACAGACTTAAGAGGGCGAGGCCACCTCAGGCTCCAACCACACTATACCAGCACCTGCCCCAACGCTCCTGTCACCATGTCCAGGGAACCAAAAAGCCATGAAATAGAATAGTTTATGAATCTGCATCTGTTTTTGGAAATATAGTGATAGAAAAGATAAACTGGAATGGAATGAAATAGTGGGACGATACAAAGTGGTTTAAAATAATTTCCCCACTGCAAAGCACACATGTTGTGTGGGACTGCCAGTGATGTTTCTATTGTGAATTAATATCTATATTTGTGAATTTGGAAGATGATATATAGTTAGATGATATAAGGATTTGTGCATAATCAGATCAACTATGATCAGTGGAGCCAGAGAATGGTGTTATGGTCACAGTACAGCTGCCTGCCGAGGGATCATTTATCCACAGTCATGACAGCCTTTCATGAACTCTCTCCAGATAAGGACCAGGACTTTGTATCCTTACAGGATCTCTTGGTGGAACATATTGTTCATGTTGCTGCTCATTGCTCTCAGTTCCCCTCTGCTGCTCTTAATCGACACTGTCTTCTTTAAGGGTTTGGATTTGAGCACAATAGGTCTCAGTCTCTGGTGCGAAGGTCTCTTCTCTCACAGGGAGTGAGTTCAGTTATATAATTCAGGTTTTCACTGTGTTTTCTGGTAGTTTAAGGTGAGTTTGAATTGGTTTTATTAGTGTTAATTCTGGTTAATTCTTCATCTTCAGGATTCCTGAAAAAAAGAAAAAAGTTTTCTGCAGCAAGCCTGGAGATTAGTCATGATTTCTTTGTTTGTATGTTTTTTGGGGGGCGGGTCTTTTTGTTAGTTTGTTTGTTTTCTTCCGAAAGCTTTATCATTCACACGGTGAGGGATTTCATCAAGCCTTTGAGGGTTGTGTTCTCTGCATCCAATGTCTCCAACTGTTATTGGCTGAACTCCAGTTCACAGTCCACAGTGCTTGAAGCTCTCCATCTAATATTTCTAAAAATCAAAAACAGGCATAGAATCATGATAATATTTATCAACTGAGATATCTTTTGAAACATGAAGATATTTTCCTGGTTGGAAATAGTTAAGCTTTTATTTGGTTTCCCCAGGACATCATGGTCAAAATACTTATCAATATAACCCTTCAGAGCGCTCAAACCCTCTCGACTGTGGTCCAAAGTGTTAAGGATGGCTTCCTTTTTATGAAAATGTATTATTCAAAACATTAAAGAAGGTTTGCATTAAATTGGTTGAGTTATTCGGCATGGGAAGTGTTTGTTCAGAATCATAGCTTCTTTGATCCAAAGCTGCACTGATTGATTAATATATTCAATAACCATGTAATATTCATCTTTTTTAAAACCTAATTCACTCTGGGTTCAGGGTCACAGATGGGGTTTTCATTATATTTCTAATATATCTAACAGGTCCCTGTTCATTTGACTTAAAACAATCCATCTACCTATCTCAAATCTAAGCTGCAATTCACTGTCAGGAAACCTTGTGAGCTTGATTTGTAACGGCAAGCATGTCATTGATTTCTCAGCAGAGGCACAAGTATGCACCAATCAAGGTTCCAATTTCATCACTGGAATCAAGACACGTCTCCTTTCACCATTTTCATGTGCAATTTCATAGGAGCACGTGCACACAGAGGCCTCCATTTACTTGTCGCTCAAGGATGTTGGAACTGAAAGGCATGGGATGAAGAGAGATGCTTGCTTACTTGAATTATTTATAAGAAGTTCAGTTCAACATTTCAACTGCACAGTAGGTTATGTTGGTCTGCCTATGACAGAAGCTGTGATTCTCCTGGGGAAATTTTCTAAACTAAGTGGAGTGTCATTAGGTTAAATAATTTGATCTCTTTTTTTATTGGCTTACAACCATGTTTTGTTTTTCCACAGTCACTGATGCACTTGCTGCAATCAAAACTGTTCAGTGACAACTGAGCAGCTATGGTGACACTAGATATCTGTCAGGCAA
Source organism: Menidia beryllina (assembly GCA_013363375.1). Classification (NCBI taxonomy): domain Eukaryota; kingdom Metazoa; phylum Chordata; class Actinopteri; order Atheriniformes; family Atherinopsidae; genus Menidia; species Menidia beryllina. Next base: position 7,969,887 of record JABUIW010000217.1, read on the forward strand.
TCAAAACTTAGCAATCATCATTATAAAAAAAATACAATTATGGACAGCTTCAGTTTCTTGAACAGATTATCATTTCTCCTCAATTTATCGTACAAACACATGTTGAGCAACCAGATATGAAATGGTTCTTAGGAAATATGCAAAAATGTAAACTTATTATTGATAACAAAACCAAGCTATTAAATAAACATTCTGCACCCCAGAAACCTCACTTTAAGGTCAGCGGGTGCAATAAATGGTGAAAACTGATACAGCAAGCACTGCACGAATGGAATTAAATGAAAAGCTGTGGCTTTGTCCAAGTGGCGCTTATTGTACAAAACATGCTAATGTGTGCAGGGAGAGGTGTCTGTGTCCATGGAAATAGAAGTGATCAAGTGCTTTTGGAGGAGTACTGAGAGAGAAACGGCAAGAGGGAGAAAAAAAAACACAAGATGAAATGGATGGCTGAATTGTATGTCCACACCGTCTCCCTTTGAAATGATTCATTACAATTCTGTTAATTAGCAGCTACACTTGTAAAGTGACCCCTGAATCCTGCCTCTATCTGTACCTCCCACTGCCTAGCGACAGAGGTCTATATACAGAGAGAGGGGCAAAGCCACAAAGAGAAAGGGAAGATCAAATGGAGAGTTGAGAGCAATGAGAGAGGACTGGATTGGGTGGTTTAAAAGGAGTAGAGAAAGAACAAGTGATAAAGTGTGAGAGGCAGGGAAACAGGGAACACAGAAAATAAAGTAAGATAAGTTAAACCTTGAGTCCAGCAGTTCAATTATATGTGGCACTTGGTGACAGTATCCATGAGTCTACTGTTGTTTTTTCAAAAAGAGAGCAGGTCAGGAGACAAACAGATTATGCAGAACTGGTGGCATGTTTTAGCAAAGGAGAGTGAAAAAAGTTTGAAGTGTGTTTTTCTTCGCAGTGCTTGTGAAAATTAACTCCACGGTTTCTATAGTTTATTCAGAATTAGTTGAATAATAGGAAACACTGCAAACTCTGTAACCACACAACACTAAGTAAAAGTATGTGGATTTCAGGTGAAGTCTCTCCAGTGCAGTAGTTTAACATACTGAGCTAAACTGAGTGAACTGAAAGTGAGCTCAGTGAGTGATAAATGGCGTATGGGCATATCCTGTAGCATATCGTTTATTGATTTGATAATGTAGAAGGAGGATGAAGCAGTAGGTGACTCAAAACATCCAAACTCATAAAGGTCACTGGATAAGCAGCTTCCAAAGCCAGTCAGTCAAATGCCAAGTCTTAAATTCCTCCTTCCTTCTCGAAGGAAGGAAACAATTTATCCTTTGCATCAACACCAATTATTGGAAATTCACTTAGCAAATACTAGTATTTCAGAAAATTCCAGCTATACATTGCTCTCCATCATTTTCCATCACAGAAACTATTCATTGAGTTTGTTCATGTGATGCAACTTACAGATCTAATGTTTGATTATAACGTACTGTTAGCATAATTTGGGAATTTCCTGCATGACAGACAATAACAGCATCTAGTCCCTGCAAAAAAAATGGTTATCTGAGCAACAATGAACTGCTGAGTTCCCATCGACCGCTTCTTTAAATGAATAACTTTGTGTCCCTGCAATGGATGAAATCATCAATTGAGCAAAAGGCTGATAAAAACCTCACATTTTGGTTATTTGAAATTGCTAATGATGCCTATCCTTAATGATGACCTATTCAAAATGTAAACACACCAGTCCTTAGTTCAGTTTACAGAATGCCACATGATGAAGCAAGCAGAACGTGATGTATGCTTCATTATTCAAAGCATTAATGGAGTATGAAGACTTGAAACACCCCCTGATGTGAACATGGAATTTCAACACCATCTGCTATTAGTTATTTTCCCTGTTACCATACCTGTGCTCCTTTGAAGAGGTTATTTTAAAGGCATTCAAATATAATGCTAAATAGCTGTCACTGCGGGCTGTAAGATGCATCCGGAATGCAAATGAAGAGGACTCACAAGTTTCTAAGCGTTTCAGACAAAACAGGAATGGTGTTTAATACACAGCACACAAACACCTACGGGGGAAAAGGAAAAACCCAAAAAAGGACAGTAGGTATTGTCTTACTTGGACAAAAGTCTCCTTTAGTTTTGACACTTTTTCCAGTTAAACTCACCTGCAACCCCTCTGAATTTATGTTTTTAGTTTGAATCTAAGCTGCTAACTTCCTTGCTGTTCTTTTCATGGTCTTCTCTGGATGCTCACCTTTATTTTATTGACTGTATGCCAACTGTTTATTATTATCCAGATTATTCAAAGTTCTATATCGCTCATCCTATGACAACTGATAGGCCTAAGTCCCTGAAAAAGATATAGACAATCGATGGATTTTCAATACTTTGTACAAACTACTTGAATCATTTTATGTGTCTATGAAAATGACAACAAAAAGTCTAAAAAAACATTTTTGTTTTGCGAACTCAAAACTAATTTGTGCAATGTCCAGCTTCCAGTGACCTGTGACTTTAGTATTTGATAAACAAGGTAAGTTGTGGACAATAAAGAAATGGAGCATGATAGAGGACCAGACCATCCATGCATCATAATTGGGAGTAGCTGTCATAGTCAAAATGATTTATAGCATAATTAACTATTGGGTGACATATTGCAGTGGCCTCCTATGTTTTTACGTGAATTTACCCCAAAGATAATGCCCCCCCCCCAGTTTAGTGACAATATTTGGAGAACGAGGACAGTCGTGCATTAGATCTTAAAAATGAATGAAAATGTAAGAAGTATGTATGCAAACATCTTACTCCATCTTATGAACAATTTAAAAAATTTAATCTTTATATCACTGGAACAAGTTAGACCAAATAGGTATGGAGTTTATCACTCGAAAAAGAACATTCTTTCTTTGACCGTGAGGAGGTGAGTGCAAGGTGATTAAAACAAAAATGAACCTATGCACGTGGTATCCATCCATTTGAGCCCCTTCAAAGGAACACGAAACCCCTTTGTTTCTTTGAACCTAAGAAAGGAGGCTTGGAGCTGCATACTTTCTGAACGTGGCTTTCTCTGTCTTGGCAGAAGCAGCAGGAGGTAATCAATAAAATCTCTCCCCACCTCCATGAAAAAGAAGTTGCAGTATACCGAAGATCCAGCAACCTTAGCTTTTTCTCATGAGCTTCAGTAAGGGGACTCCTTATACCAACGAACCTTTGGTAACCTTTAGATGCCTATAAAAAATGTAGAAAATCAATGTATAAATTGTGCTCTTCCTAAAGTATAAATATATCATCAAACCACAAACCAATCTGAAATTCCTACAGCCTACATATAAGTATAGTCTGTTTCCACAGAGACTTTGACTTGAGAGAAATTCAATTAAGCTCCCTGTGTTATTTCTTACTTTTACATCTCCTAAATACACATTTATATAGTCAGTAAACTAATTAGTCATTTACCGAAGGAATGATAAAACATTCCGTGAAAACAAAATGTGCTTGACAGAAACTAAGCTTGAAACAAGCATCTTTGTCTTCCCTTTCATTTGTTTCTGGCAAGAGTAATGAGCCAGGTTACTCCTAACATTTATAGTGATTTTTTTATGAATACGACTTGGCAATTATGTATAGGTACATAATGGCTCTTGTAGATTGTCAAGGAAAAAAAAGGATTCTTCCCATAATACGTGACACAGCAGAGCTTCACTCGCAGTGTAGAAGCCAGAGCAGAGGCAGGTCTGCGTTTCATGCATTTTATCTCCACCATTTGCAGTATCTGGCTTTTTCCGGAGTGAATATCAGTGGAGTAGAGAAGAGATTAATCGGCAGTCACCTGCTGTGGGTTGTCAATAGAGCCCCTCGGGAGGAGTCCTATCAGCATAACAGGAACCCATATTCGACATATGTCATATTCTGTGAACGCAACCTGCCCTTGTCTTTTCGTTTGAAAGGAGATTGCCGGTCCTTTGCTTGCAGTGTCTTTAGATTAGTCTTACCATCAGGCAAACTATGAAGAAAAGTGGCAACCTGATACTGCAAGCCACAGGGGGTGGATGAGGTGTGTTTGAAAAGGAATCCATCAATACAGAATAAGACACAGCAGGAGACAACGGCTACCTACAGGCTATCAGATCTCTACACTGGAAATAAAAGAGCTCTTCAGAGTGAATTTGATGTCTTCTCATCTTGTGGGACCACAAAGTCATCCCTGGAAGACAGCACCTCACTGCCTCCTTCTCCTGCTTTACCTTAATATTCTGGAGAAAATGCTTGACTTTGTTTAAGATGAAATTGAGTTAAACATTCTGGAAGGAATTCTATTTCTTTTAAGGTAAAGGGTATCAAAAGTGCTCATGCTCATGCAACATTTTATAACAGCAACACGTGCAGAGACTATATTTCCTCTTATATGTTCACAATAGTCCTCCTTTCAAGTGAGGAATTTTTATTTGAGCATAATGAAAAATTGGAATAACCAACTTCATCAACCAAATGTTACTAATACCATGTAAGGCTTAATTCATTTTATTCTGTGTATCTGTGGCACAGTTTTATGAATTACAAATATCATAGACGACTTAATGGAAAGAAATCAATTGTTGTATTGACCAAAAGAAAAAAGAATCTCACCTTACTGTTAAACCAGAAACTAGAATGAGTGCCCAGTTTTCAGAAATAATTCAAACAGGCCTGACATCATATACACTCCATTATGAAAAGAAGTCCAACGCTTTTTAAGGCCTTAGTTACTTGACTGAAAGAAAAAGTCAATTTATTAGTTTATATATTTACCATGTTATTGCTAGTATTTTCAGTCTCATTATTTGTTGTGTCATTTCTTGCTGTGTCTGGTAAACAGGACAGAACAAAGAAGACGATGAAAGATGGCTTGAATTAATGTGCAGATATTGTGAATATACCATGCTTACAGCCATAAAGTATTTTGGGTTCTTCTGTAGAATTGAAGGCAAAAACTCTCAGGACTCATGGTGATTAGTTTAAGATGAAAACTATTGGTTGGCTTGTCATAAATATGCGGTTCGAGAAGCCAGATATAGTCTGAAAAACTATAAATGAGCTGATCTTCATTTTTTCTGAATAAATCAGTCTCGATCCTTCTGTAGACATGTCATAGCTGAAGCCAAAGGGTTGGAAGTTATTCACTGAAAAAAAAAGGGTTCGTGAGGCTGATTACAGCAACCAGCCTGCTGACAGTGTGCCATCCATGCCATGGATTACAAATGTGGCTGTTTTGCATATGGTAAACTGTAAGTGAGGCTGCAGCATGGAGATCCTTGAGAAAAATGAAAGTAGGAACTCACATCAATGAGAGCATATTTAATCAAATGAGTAATTATTAGTTATTATTTATTATTATTTGCCTTCTAATGAGCAATTTCTCTTTATCTTTTTATGACAGTCTTGCATAAGGAAGATATGATTACAAAGTAGTTCAAGAGATTGTTATTTGTGGAAATATATTCCAAAAACCTTGATAACGTTTTATTAGAGCTTCTCAGACAAGTTCCAAAATGCCACCATCCCATAGATATTTTCCCCCTTCAATATACAGCAGCGAAATTAGATTGAGGCTGCATCTCACATCCCATCTCGCTCTCTAATACAGAACTTTAGTCAGGCTGTTGAGTTCCTCCTGGATGATGTGATGAATGCTGACATTTTGGTTGAGCCTGGGACCTGGTGGAGATGGTCCTTATTGCATGACAGAGACATATGAAGAGGAAAAAAACTGAAAGAAAGGCAATGGACAGAAAAAAGAGTGAGAGGAAAAGCAAAAGGTGAGATTGGTAGATGAACCAGGTGTAACACAAGAGTAAAAGAAGGTTCGATAAGACAGATAGAATTCATTAAAAAGAAGAGGGAACAGTTTTTGATGTTTGGTATGTGAAAAGGATGAAGACTGCCCTCTAATGGGTAATCCAACATGAATGCAATTTCATTACAGCGTAATTATAAAAGAAAGACAGTGAAGAATATTAACACTCATTAGACACAACTCAGAATGTGATATTAGCACAGGGGTTGATCCCTGACAACCTTATGATGAATCAACAACGTGATTTGCTTGTATATTTGCATGTCAGTGAAGAAAAAATGTGTGGCCAGGTGCTTAGTTAGACTCGGTTTAACCTTGGTGAATTGCCAGAAGTAAATGGATTCATTAAGAGGTAGCGTGCGCCAAAATATGAAGAAAAACTTTTTTTTTTCAATTTATGCATACTTTTTATGTGAAGGTGTCACATGGGAAGACCATTAAAACATTGAAATCTCTTAGATTATACCATGATATTTGAAGATAGCTCAAAGTTGTTTCTAAAAAGTAATCTGAGCCAGTTGTTCCCATGACTCTTTGACTTTATCTGCCTTTTTTTCCACAGCATTGCAAAACCAAACACTATATTTGATAACTGTCTCCATAGGAAGCTCCTCTGCCCACTCCTACAGTTCCATCTTTAGCCCCGCTGGCTCAGCACAGGGCTCACATAGAGATGATCACATCATGGCTGTCATTGTTTTCACTCACCGGCTCGCTTCCCATGACTCGCTCCCACCTCAATCACTACCTTCTCCAACACACAACACACTACTCTGACCGTCAATCGAAGGGTTTCTTTCTATTTCTATTTCTTTCTATTTCAATCCCCCCCCTCCCCCTCCCCCTCCCCCAAGTTCCTTACAGCTTTCATTTCCTTTTTCCTCTTTTTTATTTTCAACATATAACCACTATTCTCATGTTGAGAAGACATGAATCTGTTCCTGGTGAGGTATAGACATAAAACATAAGACTTGTGCCTCCATGCTGAGCTCAGGACAAGTACATGTTGTCCAACAAGTTTCTACAGAACAAAAAGTAACAGTGCCAATTCAAGATTAAAGGGAGCAATGGCAATTCTATTTCATGCCTTTGAGTGAAACATACCAAAGATTAACTTTTCAGTCTTGCGTACCAGAGAGATGGCATGAAAGTCAGACTTGAGCTTTTAGGGAAAACGTGTTGATTTCATGGCTATGTTTGATACACACTGTTTGCAGCTATACCATGTTTAAGCTGTCATGTAGTTGGCAGAGTTACCAGTCATGCACAAGTAAAAGGAATCTATGGAATCTATTTCTAAACTCCTATTTAAAAGTTATATTCTGATGGGCCATATTGAAGATTTTGCTTGTAAATGGCATAAATTATAAAGATATGATGGGTCTTTAGAAATACATATATTTTAAAGGGTTCTGCTACCAGATGCCAATTAGCGAATGGGAATTAAAAATCTTTATATGGATTCATATTATAATAGTTTATTATATAATAATATTTATTACGTATTATGATAATTGCTTCATTCTAATACTGCAGTGGAACTGTGTCCATTGTCAGATACAATGCTTTTATTTTAATGCTATTACTTTTGAATAACCTAATTATTTCCTCAATTTTAACATAGGTTTTTCATTTGCCATTTCTACTTTGATTCTGAGTTATATTGATGGTTCCTTAAACATCTTTATCGTTTTCACGTTAGACCAATATTTTCTTTTTCGGACTTTAGGTTAAATATGTTCCAGTCTGTCGCAAGGAGGAAAAGAATACTATTACTTTTAATATTGCTGTGAAAAATATTATACAAAGGAAGGCAAATAACTGTTTTGAAGGACAAAAAAAAGTTATCTATATCCTTAATAGGTCCATGACAAAAATGTTTAATCGGAATTGATTTACCTGTGATTTGCGTTTCAATTAAGTTATCTAACTCACACGAGAATCTGTGCACTTTTTTCCATTTCGAGTCTCTCCTGGCAGCAAATATTTTACAGTCTACACAGGAAGTGTTATCTACTTAATGTGTTATCTGTGAGCAAAAACACCAAACCGACACGTTAACTTGGAATGATAAGAACTGGTTTTCTGCACACATTAGGAAGCATACACAGCTTTTTTTTTTTTCTTTTCGTACCTTAAGTTATATGAATCCCCCTGGCTAGGTCATGTTGTATTAGAAACAGCATGAGGTGGGTTGGGGATCTCAGTCTGGTCTGCCTCCTCCAGCGCCTATGTCGTGTCTGCTACTGCCTGGGACCAAAATCCAATCAGACAGATGGAGGGCTGTTTGAGGAGCAGAGAGAGGCACCCCCCTTGCCAGTAAACACTGGCAGTGCTTAGATTTAATTACATTCACAGTATGGTAAACGGAACGGTGCCACAGGCCTCAGAATGCACCTCTGGTCTGCACGGTCGAACCTACAGTGTGACTTCTTCGCACCACTGAAAAAGACAACTAAAGGGTTTTTGCAGGAAAATCAAAGTACTTTGCAAGACCATGCGGGTATTAGGTTGGGCTTTTATTGACACCTGTAATGTTTGTAAGCTGGTGTCAGTGAGTAACCGAAGAGGAATGAGAGCAATCGTACAGTTTAAGTGTTCTCTCTGAGCGAGCCGAAAGTGGGGTTCAGCATGGGTTATTTTCACCATGCTCCAGTGGCAGGACATACTCATAAACTATTGTTAGCGCACACTCTGCCCCTTACCCCTCTGAAGCTCCGCTCACCAGATTCAAACCCAGACAAATGACCGTTTTCAATCTTCTCTCCCCGTCACACCGAACATTTCCACTCACTTCTACCACAATTTTGTTTGTCTAATAAACAAGCTATCGCAGCAACTGTAGAGTTAGTGGACACAATCCAGCGGAGGTCACAGCTATCATGAGAGGACAGGGCTGAGATCTACTCTGCTGCCAAAACAATAACTAAACCACCACTGAGGAAGATGCAACCGTGATTTTTGAGCATTTCCAACACAAAATCTCTGTATATGGGTAGGTACTGATTTACATCCTGCTCACTCTTTATAAGAGTGGACTCCTTTTGGGGGGGGGGGGGCTTTTTAAACCTTTTTTTTTTTTTTATCAGACAATCTTTTTTTTTTTTTTATCCCAATGGTCCCAACTGCGCAAACATTCTCACAAGCACGGTGAGATACAAATAGAGGCAAAGCAGGACCCCACACCTGTCACCCCTGCACTGCCAATTTAAACCTCATGTTCCAGCACTGACAAACAGTCATTTGGATTGCAATTTTTTTTTGTTTCTTTTATCAAATTGTTAAAGCATTTACTACAGAGCATTTACTATGCAAACCATGACTGACAGAAGATGAAAACCAAAGGAAATTAAAACGTTTTAGCATGAAAATTCCAAATGATTTCTAATAGTAAGAGCTGCAGGAGGCAGGCAGTCCAAATATTTTTGGAAAGAGAATGTTGATTTGTTTGCAGACAGAAAGGTTGAGAACATGCCTGTACACCACAGCTAGCTAAATTAGCCGTTCTCACTTGGCTGTACCAAATGGAAGGCAGCTTATCAGGACAAACAGACAACACATTTTTATGTATAATTAAAGCTTGTGACAACACTGGCATGGACACTCAGCAAATCTGCCAGTGTCATTGCACTTTAAGTGAAAGTTGTTTATGCAACAACACATAAACTGGCTGTGTTTATTTATCGTCTACTAAAAGTTTACACGTGATATTACAGAATGTAGAGTCGATTTTGAGACTACTTAAAACTTTTGAGAATACTTAAAAAACAACATGTAAGAGTCACATCTCAGATTTCATTGATCCCATCGGTTTTGTATAAAACTATAGACAAATGAAATGACTAAATGTTGAGTCGATTTTTTCCTCATGACTTTGAGAATACTTAAAAATCAACAAATACGAGTCACATCTAAAATTGTATTGATCCCATTATTTTTGTATCAAACTTTACACAAATGACAAAAATGACATTATATTAAGAAATGTTTTCAGTGGATCTATGAATTAGCCTGTTTAGCACTATTTTACTCCAAAGCTAAGCTATGCTGAACGCCTCCCACTGAGCAGGAAGGTCATCTTCCCTTCAGTTTCTGAATGTCTTCTATGTTTTATCTCATGTTGTGAAGACATTAATCTGTTCACATATTATGGAACAATTAAATAATGTTGTGGAACAACAAAAAATGTACAGTAAAAAGTTTAGTTTTAGATTTAGTTCTTGAAAAGTAATGCTTATTGTTCTGCTTGGTTTCCACTCAATCGTAAGGTCCTCTGACGATACATGAACCAGAGTGCATCTATATGGGTGACAGAGAAAGTGAGGAAAAGAGAGAGAGAAAAGAGATATGGGTGATTTAGGTGAAAGGTTTTGTGGCTTGCCCTGCTGCACAATCTACATTACAGCTTATGAAATTATTGGAGAAGCACAGATAGTAAACAGTGATAAAGTCAGATTTGCATAACTCTGTATTCAGCCTTAAAGCAGATTAACTGAGGCATCGGTGCTTTGTAGTAATACTGTAGGGGTTATTTTTCTCTCTGTCCTACATATTTGATGCTGCATCAGGCTTGCAATGCAAATGCGTCCTTAAATTGGATACATTTTTGGATTGCACACTGCAACTTTAAACTCTGAGTACTCCTGTTCTGACTACAGGGAGAGATTTTTATCTTTAATTTGACATTCAGTGTGAGAATGCCGTTATTGCACACTTCAGCTGAACTGTATCAACAGTCAACCCCATCCGCCTTGTTTCAAATTCTTTTGAATTCTCCAAAGAGGCAATCTCAAACTGGGTTTAAGGATAATCCATAATGTGTAAGGCTATATATAAAAATGCACAAGCTTTTTATCATTAAAAACTATATTTTCTACATCTCCATCACAAGCAAAAGACAATGTAATTTATTAAAAGAGAAGTTTTTTAACTTAACTTTTTTAATCTATTTTAAGATTGACTGATTTAGACTGGGAAAAGAAGTTTACAAAAAGCATGTCAAAGATGTTTTTATGCATATTTATAAATGACCATAAACAAATTATAAACCACTGAGCATTTGTGTATTGAGCTTTCATGCATATTGATTTCTGCTTTTAAATCAAATTCTTTCACAAATAATGCCTAAACACAAAAGCATAATCACCGACTTTCCATTTGATATCCACTATGGATACCAAATTATGTAAAAAACAATTAATGTTTTTGGGAGCATAAACAGCAGCTGTGAGCACAAGTAGAATATATTACTCATTACTTACCCTGAGCTTGTGAAAATCAAGTTTCAATCTTCTCATTACTCAGTAAGTATGGGCATTGAACAGCTGGGGAACTAAATGCAATACAATGCTAAGTTTGACGTTGCTTCCGTATTTCTCAAACCTTTTTTATTGACTAAGTGTTAACAATAAGTTCATTACAAACAATTAAATATTTGTATGAGTTAATTTGCATACAACATTCCTCATGAAACATATATAAGGAATTCAACATGATGTCATTTAAATTCTATGGGAGCAGAATTGCAGCATTTGCAAAAAACACCGTAGAAACTCAGTACAATTACAATTATAAATAAACTGAACATAAATTAAACTCCCCAGTGTGTCACACTAGAACAGTAGACTACATAACACATCAAATGAGGCCCAAAACTAGAGGTGGAACCACTCATGGGCCCTTTCAGCAGCTCCTCTCTTTGTCCCAGTGAAGCCTGAGCAGTGACAGGTCTTATTCCTCTGTTCAAAGGCAGCTATAGTAACTTTGGAATAAGATTAACTCCGCATAAGAGAAGCTTGGAAGTTGCTCCATATCTTTCCTTTATACTGTTTATTTTAATTGTACTAACTTGTTATGTTTGCAATTGTATTGTTTTTGTTGTTGTTTCCTACTACATTAATAATAATTTCTATCATACTGATTAAAATTCTTTAAAACTTTTAATAGTTGGTAAACCATTGCCTGTAAAGTTTAAAAATAGTGAAGATCATGGATGTTAATCATATCTCATTGTGTCATTAATGTGGATTGACCACCTGCTTGCGACTCAGTGAGATGGAGGGATAGTGAAAATTGCTCACACTGGAAGCTATGCAAACAGACAGCTTTTACTATATTGTGTGATTTTTTCTGCTGTTACAGATGAATAAAAATCTCCTAAAGGCAGACTTTTGACACTTTCCTAACTTTAATTTTCAATACTTATACCTGAAATGTATGCTGATGATTATTTCATTGATGTCTATAGAACCCCCCCCTTTGGTCAGAAAGCAAATACAGAGGGATGCAACTTATCTTATCACCATTACATTATTCATTTTTTGCTGCTGAGATTACAACCCAATCTTTGTAGCTCTGGGAGGATATCCCTAAGAGAAGTAAACACTTCTTAAACACATAAAAATGTACTGAGTGTCAGCAAAACACCCAAGCACCTGCACACACCAATGCAAAGGAAGCTGGGGTTTTTTTGCAATATAATATGGGACTGTTATTCATCCACCCAGGCCATTGATTTTGTGTTGGGGACTGTGGAATTCAGTCGGTAACACAAACATCACCCTAATACTCAGATCTTGTGTAAAGATAAATGCTATTAATGCTAAAGACAATGGCCTATTACCGAATCTATATCCATACAGATAAAATAATCCTTAGCTATAAGCCAGATGCACTAGCTACCTGTGCTACTGCAAAATCTTCTATAAAAAAAGATCAAATCACATAAATGAAGCAAAACAACGTCCTCGATTTTAGTTCACTGCACATGTGGTCTTTAAAACTAGAAATGCTTGTATCAGTTTCTGTTTTAAAGATGTATTTATATTTTGTTTTGACAAAATACAAACATATGCCTGAAACAGCATTTAGAAAATTGAAAAAACAAATATTTCACGGTTATTTATGATTGCTTGGAGTTTGTAGGTCTATAAACAGGAATGAGAGTGGTGGTTTATCCACAGTGATTCACATGCCATATAGTGTGAAGGAATGGAAGCCAATTGTATCCATTGTATTATCAATTTAGCTAATCAACATGCCTGTTACTGTATAGATTTCTGAAGGCTAGTAAGAATTTGTGCTTTGAGATATATCGTAATATTGCCTCTGTAATTTCACTGACAAATTCCACCAGGAAGTACACATCTTCATCACAATCTATACATACTTGAGATGCACGTGGATATCAGGATACCTGACCTTTTTCCTTATTAAAATAAAAATCTGTTGACTTTCAGTAAGACGCATTAAACTGGAGAGGGTGTGCTTCGTCCTTTTTTCAAGTTAAGTTCCCACTGAGGTTTACTTAAAAAATGCTGATGTGTCTGTGTGGTCACGGTTTTTGAAAAAAGCTCCATGAACCTTCTTTATACCATGGTTTTTCTGACCAAAAGGATCACATGTATCTGGTCTAGTATGTTGTGCTCCAACAGTACGAGACATTTGTAAAGACGGCTCACAATAACCTTTATTGATAGTGAAGGGCAGATTTTCTCTGGCTCTAGTGTTAATGTAATAAAGCCCATGTGTCTGTCAGTCACTCCCTTTAGACAGTGAGACTTCCTTTCTTCACGGAAATAAATTATCCCCATCACAATGCTTTTACACAAAGCCTTCTCATTGCCTCACCATTGCATTGTACAGCAAACACAGCCGCCCCATATTTCAAAGACACAACTTAATTCTGCAGATCATATGGTGCCTTGCATTCAATTGAGCTTAATGTACAGCTCTGAGGTGACAATGTGCTGCACACAGTGTGATGTGCAAGGTTTCTACATGAATAAAATGAACGTAATATGAATGCAGAGTTCCGGCAAGACAATGGAAGTCACAGTATAAATCCGAAAATGTCAACTAGCGGAAAAAGATTATGTTCCTGCAGAAAATTGAAACTGAGGTTTCAGAAGGGGTCAACTTTATTCAACTCATGAAATTCAAAAGAGCTGAGACTTGTATCTCTGCACATGTCCAGACGCCATAATCAAAAATGACTGACAAAAGTCTGCTAAGTCTTTATTGCCGATTTACTTATCAGCAATTTTCCTCGTGCTCAAGACACGTGTTAAGAGGGAAACTCGAGAAAAAGAAAGACGGCACAGCTTTCAACAGTGACACCATGGTGAGAGTCAGGACAGTTATCTGCACCTGCACGTGTAAGTGAATTGTAAAGCAACCACGTCTTGCTCCGTCATTCATCCGGGACTCCTCTGTTTGCATAGACTGCTGCAATGAAAGCGTCCCCTGGGACTTTCTGAAAGTGACTTTCAGTGCCTAACCATGTAGGCCATGATAATGTTGGCCATTTTCATCGGGCAGGGTGCAATGGGGGAGTGAGGCGTCTTTGGCTTTTTCAATAAACCTCTGGTGATGTGTTTTGTAATGCATTGGCTATACTTCACAGTAAAAACCCATTCTGTTCCTTTGCCAGCTAGTGCACTTCTCCCTAAATTGCCTTTTCTCCAACTGCCATTTGTTATGCTTTCCACTCTGCTGCACAGATATCATTTATTTATTTTATGAAACAACAACCCCGTCAAAACAAAACAACGCACCCCCCCACAACACACAAACCTACCAACTGACAGCTAGATGATTGGATGAAAGGCTAAACGAACAAACAAGCATGGATGATGAATTAACAAAATTATTATTGAACTTGATAATAGGGATGAATGAGAAACGGACAGCCGAGTGGTGATATATAAGAAATCAACATCAACAGAGTTTTTGTGTTTTAGCTGTACAACTTTAAAGAATCAGAAGAAGAAACAGTGAGAAAAGTGGGAAAAAGAAGTAGCCCTGAGTTACTGATTCCCTATTATGTGAAACTCAATTTTCCCTCCTGCTTCTCTTTTATCTGGTGCCATTATGGCGACAGTGTTTGTCTGGTGGCAGGGAAATAGGCCTGCTTTGTTTAGACTAGTGTCAGCTATAATGAAAAGGCACCATCAACTCAGAATGGGGGCTATGCTGTGTCTATCATGACACTCAGCAGATAATAACTATTGATTGCTATCCAGAGACAAAAAAGACAGAGTGGGAGAAAGAGAAATAGAAGATAGGCAGGGATAGTAAGGATGAGGATTAGATGTATTTTTCTCCATTCTGTTGCCAATTACATCCAAGCTGTTAAAAAAGAATTTCTATTACGAAACAATAAACCAGCGTGGGTTTTCATGGAAGCGTCATCTATTCCCCTTTAACGGATAATCAACACAAATCCATGACACATTGTCATACATCTCTGCGCAAAACTACTCAACCAGCAGTGACTTCAAACCTTAAAGTTAAAAAAGTATCCGTTTAGCTAGATGTCAATTTCAGAATTTTCCGCCAGCCTTCTATTTTCCAACCCCCACCGTGTATTTTAAGAGCCGTCTGATTTTTTGCTGAGGTCCACATATCTGCGATTAAAACCTCACTTAATATTTTATACCTCCAAGTAAAACGCATCTCCTGCTGAATTTAACCTGGCAAATACTTTCAGCGAAGCTGAAGCCCATGTGAAAAGCTCACTGCAGCAGAAGACTGCGGAGGTCCAATAGCTCATTCTTCTCAGGGCAGAGTGTGACTGCAACTTGCCCATCTCACCCTGGGCAGTAAAAGCACAAGTCTTTTGTGCTGATTTTCCCATAATGAATGTTTGTGGCTATTGATTTTCCATTCTGACAACGCTCTGTGACTCCATATCGATCCCTCTGTCTTTTATGTATAGAAAAAAGGAGAACATGCAAACTGTTAAATGGGTATGAAAGTTCATTTACTGTCAGTAGAAGAATTTGCAGGGAGTTCACTTCAGTCTAAAATTGTGCGTCTAAAGGCAATGTGTGAGTAAAGACAATGTCAGTTTGTGCATTACTTCGATGGAATGCATGCACTGAGCTCTTGTGATTGATTAATCGGGTTTATAGAAGTGACTTTCTCATCAGACTTTTTATGTTTCTGTACAGGGTATTCTGTTGCAAAGGTTGTAGATGTTTAACCATGCATTACTTTAAACCATTTTAAAAGAAAAAATGTAAGAATTTAAGTAGAGTTACTTTCTTTACCCTTATTTTGTATTGAACAATTTGTGAGCTCCATAACAACAAGGCTTAAGATGCTTCCGAGCATGCTACTGCATATGTTTTCTGTAATGTTTCCGGGCCTAAATCCAAATCCTGCTGATTACAATAAAGCTCCATGTGTGCTACCTGACCGACCCACAGTTGAATACACATTCTTTTTGTATTCAGTTAAAATAGAAGCTACTCAATTGAGATGTTCAGACAATGATCATCCATATGCTTTTGGATTTATAATTGCTTTTTCAGATTTTCTGATAAGCTATGCTTTCATCACATTGCTTAAATCACTACCTGCAATAAAGGTTTGGCAAATATTTGCTGGTCTTCCAAAAAAAACAGACTAAGTCTGTTCTTTTATACCTCTCAAAGCTCTCTTGTTTTTGTAATATGTGGAATAACATACACATTCCCATTTCCCTGTGGTCAAGATTAATTTGGATCCATAGCAACAGCTGCAAATTGACAGTTATCTTCAATATCATTTTTTTTATCTCTGCTACTGAAACCAATTCAAAGCATGTGTTCAAATGTCATGGTTAAAGTATGGCATTAGAAATACGTAGAAGACATATATCGTAAAGAGCCTCCACTGTTCAAAAACATGTATGTGAGGTTAATTGGTGATTCAGTTGGTGAATTTATCTTGGGAGTGACAATGGTTGACAGTCTCATTAGTCTCTCTGTGGCTCTGGGATAGACTTTCGACACATCCATGTACCCAGCTCCTTGCCCAGTGGAAGCTGGGAAAGGCTCCCGCCATCTAACCTAACCCTGTTTTGAATTAAGCAAATTTTTTAAATGGATATATGGTCAGTAAACACTGTCAGTTTGTAGCTGTTGGTATTACAATGTATCCTATTATATTATGAAAGTCCTTTCATAGGTTCACATTAACTACGAGGAGAGAAATATATTCTTAAAAATGGATATATGGTAGTCAAGTATAGGAAACCCAAAGCAATTCTTTTTTATCTGGCCGTCTTGCCACCATTTGCAACATATACAGTCCTGTTGGCTTTCTCGTTAGTCCCTTCCTGCCCAGGTGTCCCTTCCCCCCCGTTGGGTCAAGGTCACCAACTACCCACCTGCCCCCTCTACTGGGATGCTGAAGTCCTCTTAGAGTTCACCGGGGGGCAAAGCACTTATACAGGAGCCCTCTGTCAGAGCATGAAACGTTCACAAGGCAAAGAGCAACAAAGTCCCTGCCAGTGGTTATGAATTTGTGTTCCCTCCTTCTAACGTGCTGCTACACAAAGGGACAGGCTGGTGCAGAAAAACCGCTCAGCTGGTCAATTCTGACCTTATCCTTGAAAAAGTTTGTATTTATACAATTTCCTTTGCTGAAATAAACCAAGGCTGGTCTTCCATTTAGAGAAGCCCCATCCAGATTGTGTGTCCTTATCATTTTTTTGAAGTTAGAACAACTTTAGAAATGATTTAGCTAATCTAGTCTGTGCAGTCTCAACACACAGGGTTCACGTGACATCTATGCTTATTTACCGTGCCCCACATTAATTGAAAACAGTATGCTGTCACAGCACAGGCACATATCAACTGGATTTGTTAATCTTGTTGCCAGAGGCATATTGCACTATACTGTAGCAATCATAAACGAGATGTGATTGGCTGCAATACATTATAATTAGGTGCAGTAGGGACAGGCACCAATCAGTACAAATTAAATCTGCTTGCCTTTTAAAGCCGTGCAGGGAGAGCTATTGTTTTTTAGCCAAGCAGCTCTTCTCGTGCAGCAGGCACAAAATCATGAATATACCATTCCCTATATTGGTTTGCATAGAAGCAGCACAGTCCTTCCCTGTCCCGAGAGAAAACAAATTCAATGATATTAAGTGAAGAGCCAAACCGCGCCTGTAGAAGTCCATTGAGACAGGAGGGCATCAGCAAGATGAGGCCAACTTCACTATTCACAGTCTGCATGTCTCAGTGCTTACTGACAGCTCTGTGTTGGATGACAGTACACCACATGTTTTCACCAAGTCTGATATCATGCTGATTCAATCAGAGATGCTTGAAGTAATCTCAAAATATTGAGACACAAACACAGACAGACTGAGGAGCAGTGTCTAGTTGCTTTTCCATTTGCTTCGTCTTTGTCTCCTCTGGCTTGTCTTCCTTATTTTGTGGTTATTCATTTCTTTATCTTGTGTAACTCTATCATATGCACTTTAAAATTGAAAAATTTGAAAAACTTAAGTCAGAACTGGGGAAACTCCTTCTTCTACTGTTTTTTTCTACACCAGATACGGACACAAATACAAAGGGCAGTCCATCTTATTATGTGACGTAAAATAGACATGCCATGCCTCAAGCCGTATCAACTAATTTCCGTGACTCAGTAATTACAGCATATCATACAAGCTATTGCAAAAGTTGCATTATATTATGTTTTTGGAGTGTTATTATGTTTTGGAATGAGAAAAAATGCCAAAGATTGAATGTTTGCGTTTGCTATTAATCCACCTGCCTCATTGTATGTATTACAAGTTGCCATTGGGAACGTTGTTACACATGAGTGGTAAAAATCAATGATGAACTGCTGCCTGAATAAAGTTAACCAACAACTACACACCACACGTAAACAGATGGGGTAGTGGTGCCATAAGTCAACACTAATCTTGATAGCTAAAAAACAGTGATCAGTCATGTGTACTCCATGTGAAGTCTTTAATTTATGCCCCCTTTTTTCTCCCTATATTAGGTGTTCAACACAGTACTACAGTACTTTAAACCCACCTAAAAACAGTAAAGAGGAGTTAAGACCATCACATCATGCTTGGAGCTTGTAGCTGCCAGACTTTCAGTAGGGCGTTGTATAGAGCAAGGATTTATCTAACAAACAAATCTATAAGTAATCTTGAGGGATCTTGTTCTGATCAACGGAATGCTCAGAAGAAGATCCAATCATCCATTTACATTACTGATTATTGAAAGTAAGGTTGTAGGCCGGGGTACACCTTGGACAGATCGGCAACCATCCCCACATGGAGAGGAACAAACACACATCCTATGGGTAAGTCTTTAGGTTAACCTAGCATACACATTTTTGGATTGTGTGAGAAAGCTGGAGTCCCTGAAGAGAACGCACACATAACCAAGGAGAACATGAAAACTCCACAGAGAGGCGACGGTGCTAATCACCACGTCCCCCGTGCAGCCCACTCAGAACAAAAGCTATATACAAATGTTTGTTGTTTGAAAATTCTTTCTGGATCATCAGTTCTTTTTCTCCAGTTTCCGGTAAATATTTGAAAATAAATCAGCGTGCATACATCCTTGTTTTGGGGGGATGTTGAGAGTAAGCCAGAGCGCCAGAAGATAACCAACGCAAACAGAGGCAGAACATGCAAACTCTACGTAGAAAGGCCCCAGCCACACTTCCAGCCAGGAACCCTTTAAATGCAAGGCAACAGTCCTAACCACACACCACCACCATTCAGCAATAATGACAAATCCGACATGAAAAATCTAAAAAAGGACTAAGGAAGGTGGCGAAAGATCAGAATTTGGAAACAAAAAACTGCAGCTGACAGTAAAAGATATATTCTAGCCAATACCACTACACCTTTTGCACTACAGGAATGTGGATGCTGAGTGTCTTCAGCGCACTCTTATCATCAAACATTGACATGCCATGATGTGACAGGTTAGGGACCCATGTTGCTTCCTGACAGATCACATCAGTTGCTGCCCAGTGAAGTACCATTCAACCCATTCAACCTAATGGGGTAACGGGGGGGACTGGAGCCTAAACCAGTAGTCATTGGGCGCGAGGCGGGGTACACCCCACACGGTCCGCCAGTCCATTGCAGGGCACACACAGAGACACACAAGGACGAACAGCCGCACAAACTCACACTCACTCCTAAGGGCAATTTGGGATGTCCAATCAACCTAACATGGAGGTTTTTGGACTGTGGGAGGAAGCCGGAGAACCCGGAGAGAACCCACGTGGACACAGGGAGAACATGCAGACTCCACACAGAAAGGTCCTGGTTCCCCCGGGGACTCAAACCCTCTTGCTGTGTGCCACCACACCACCGTGCCGCCCAGTACCAGTATTATTCTACGTAAAAATTCAAAGCATCTGGCAGTTGACTCAAAGTAGAAATTTAAGAGTTAATTCCTAATTATCCTTGTTGAACTAGATTGTCAGCATCTCGCTAATCACATACAGAAGTGTTGGATAATGATTTCATCTACCTAATCAACCATCACAGCAAACAATAAGAAAATCCATCATTCATCATTGTTGTAATTAGAGTTTCCTGCTAACAAATCCTAAGTGGTACAGCTGTAAGCCTAAAAATCACTGAAGACTGCAGAGCGAAGAAAAGAATACTTCTTTGTAAAAAAATCATCATGCCCTGATAACACAGGCACTTTGTAACCCCCTAATTTCCTTTCAGACCTGCCTGTATCTCTTAAAGTATCTTGATAAAAATCTGTTTTGCATGTTATTCAGGAGTATGCTTTTGCAGTTCCCTTTCTTATGTTTTTCAGACCCACAGTTACACAGAGGACTTCACGATGGGGACATTTGGAGAAGGCAAGTCCTTTAAAAAGCAACAGAAACACAAGAGGCTTTTACTCTGAATAAAACATGTAAGGTCATGCTCCGTTTTTATTATTTTATTGACAGCGATGCAAGTATGGCTGCGCACCGTGCCAGCGTACATATAGTTTTTCCATTTCCTCTTCTTTTCTCATCATCTCAATTTCACCCCCAGGAAAGTTATTTGAAGAAACGGATGAGCCAAGAACAAATTTTCTCACATTGGTGCTGTTGACTTATTCAGTTATTCGACCATGTGACAGGTGGACACCATCTCCATAAATGGAAGCCTCTGCCCTGAATGATTAACTATCCAAAACCTGGTGGAGATTTTTTGCTGCAAGGGTTCAAAGCTTGTATGAACTATGTCATGTTGAGAAAAATAGTAGACATTTAAATGGTTTTATCGAACATGGGTACACTCATACACAGCATGTAATGTGCAGACAATAAACCCAACCTGGTACAACAAGCTATGGCTTAATAGAGAACGGAAGTTAACCAGAATGCAGAAAGAACAGACTGTCAGACTCTGATCAGCCATAACATTAAGACCTAATGTAATGTTTGCTCTCCTCACACTGTCAGAGGAGTCCAGGTGTGGTCAAAGAACATCTGAGGGTTTCCTGGAGTGTCTTGTACCAGGATTTTACAAATTGATCATTTGGGAGATGGTGCTTATGTAGAATTTGGTCGGGGAAAAGACCCAGGATCATTCTCTAGCAAGTTTTAGTAAACTGTTAGTAAACTGCTCATTGAGGGATTTATTTTACAGTACTGTATTGTTGTGTGTGTGTGGATTGACCTGCACAAAGTATTAGACCGAAATCTGTGATCCAGATTACCCCAGTAGAACATGCTTACTCTACCTGACAGTGGTCCTATGTTATGACTGATCAGTAAGCAGTAGTTAGCCAAATTTGAAAGAAAATGTTGACTCTTGATGATATCTAAGGAGGAATACAAATTAGCGGGAATGATCCAAGCCATTTCCACATTTTGTAGATACTGACAGAAGTGTTTTAAATAATTCAGTGTATCTCTCACATGCTTCACAAGATTATCCTAGCCATGTTTGTGAATTTACATAGGGTTCATGGCTGTGTTTTCAACAACATCAATATCTCAGGCATACTCCAAAAAAACACTGACCATGACAACGCTTAGAGTATTTACTATAAATATCAATATATGCAAATAGTCCAAATCCCACAGAACTCTGGAACCAAATCAAACAGAAAAAAAGAGCACTACAACGGCAAACCATGAGGCAAATCTTTCAAAAGTGTAGCTATTTAAAGCAGTATGCACCTCATCAGCTTTATAATTGCACCTGACTTGATTTCATTAAATATTGGGGAAAATGGTAGATAAGAATTTAATGATCACAAAACAATAGTTAATTTAATACAAAGAAAACAAGCATAACAATTTGAACAGACTTGAAAACATAACATGCGTTCATGAGTTAGTAAAAGCAAGATTTTAAAGATAATTTTCCAATTAGTCTCTGTGTAAATACAACAGATTTGCATATGTACTTCAGGTTTCTCACATGTGATGCACACATTCTTTTGTGGATGTTGTGTATTCTTTTATTCTTGTGGGCGCATGTTATCATGAATCTGACCCCTGATTAGGAATTTGTGTAAGTGACTACAGGCACCTCCAAATTTAAACTCTTTGTGTGTTTTCAGTAAGTGTGACTGTTTTGTAGTGGGTTTTTTGTGCTCTGACAAATCTGCCAAGATTCCCTACACTCCTGCCCTGAGGATTTTGTGGTAAATAGTGGAGCAGGCACACAGGGTGATGTGGAGGCATCAACCTGCTCCACAGCAACTGACAGTGCCGGTCTGCAGTTTTCTGATGCGTCAGCTAGAGCAGAGAGTGGAACCAATGTCAGTGTGATTAGTCTGGCTGGGGGGTAAATGAAAACCATTATCAAGGCTTTTCTCTCTGCCGCGACTTAATGGAAAGCACAAGAGAGAAGTGATTTAAATTACTAAAGCGGCACCAGCAATGTACATTTGGAACTGGACTATCTTGATTGGCGGCTGGCTGATTTTGTTTTGTTTTGTCATGTGTCTCAGAATGAGCACTTTATCAACAGTGACACTCAATATTGGTGGAGATCTGCTACACTCATCTGATTTTGCTGAGAAAGAAAAGTTTCTAAATGAAAAATTTTCTGTGCTTAGTGGTGTACAAACAGGTGTCCCAGAGTCACTATGAGCATAAATATAACAACATATTCATAATCATGTCATTTTTTATGCATCACCTACAAGTGTCACGACCACTGGTCCTGGCAACAGAAAACCCAAATGCACAACATCGAGGCAGGCAAGGTTTAAGGGAAAATCCGTTTACTTTGTCCAAAAACAGGCAGGGTCAAAACCCGGAGATCAAACATACAGGCAAACAAACCCGATAAGGGGCAGGCAGGCTAAAGTGGGGTCAGAACAGGTGGGCTGAACAGGTAAATGCGGGAAAGCTTGGCACGGAACAACACAAGACAATCTGGCAGGGATGAAGTGGAAATGGACTGGTATAAATACTGACAAACTGCAGGTGAGGAGATGGGCGGAGAGGGGATGAGAGATTGCATGGCAGGGAAGAGCAGGATCTGAAACGACATGACAATTAGTGACCAAAACAAAAACAAAATTAGCTCTAGAGTAACTATGTTAAAACAAGTAAACATGTTCCAATTCGCAACCTAACACTGCAAATATTTATACTCTGTACTTATTGGCTGACCAGTCAGTGTATTTGTGCTAACTTGTAAGGAACACAAAATGGTGGGATCACCTGTTTATGCAATTCTACACCAAATGTTGGTGGTTGACTACACCTTTTTGAATCTTAATTGTCATTTATTGAGGTCCATACCTTTTTTCCTCAGTTGGCTAATTCTTAGCTTCTATCCTCTTGTTTTCTCTTTTCTCCCAATTTCATGGCTGGACATTTTGCTATGTATAATTCATGAGTGACATGCTTGTTTTACACACCACGTACCAACAGCCATGTTGTGCCACCCTGAGGGGGTCTCAGCTTTGCCAGTCTGTAATCTGCTTACAGACAGAGCAACTGGCTCGCAGCTCTAGTCACCAATTACACTCAATTTATGGAATGGCCCTCTCCCTGACACAAGGTTGGTTGTGATCATCATGTCCTTCAAAACGCCATACACACAGAGCAGAAATGCAGCATAAATGTTTATGCCTGTTGTGGAGGTAATTGGTTGGGTGTTCAGTGTTGGGGCACCTAGCAGATAAAAGCATCTCTCTGAATCTGACAGCTGCTCCTACTCACTGCAAGGTCACATGCCCTACGTAGATCAACTCACCGTCTGACAATAGGGCTCGTTCACCAAGTCAGAGCCTGAAAGCTTGGGAGCTAACAGCAATTCACCTACGAGTGCTTACAATTCATCGTGCACCAACAGAATTATCCTAAACTGTGCACATCAAGAAAAAAAAAAGCACTTTGGCGAACACACACAAACACACAAGCACACCCCAGACGGAGCAGAAAAACGGGGTAGTGTGTGTAGTGGGTAATGAGTGCTGATTGTTTGTGACGGGGCTGTAGTAAGGCTGATTTCCCAGCTGAGGAATGGGGGTCTTTGTACACATCACAGGGCTGTCAGAAAAAAAAAGACAGAAAATGGGCCCACAGCTTCACTGCTCTTCAGAAAAAGACAACAAGAATCATTTCACTGTTTAGCTGAAGGTGGCAGAGACAGGCACGGGGTGAGTAAGGATGTGAGCGTTTGAAATATTCAAGATGCAGTTCAAGTCTATTTACTTGGAAATATGTACTTGGGTGTTGTACATTTGTAGAGAAAGGTAGAGAAAAAAACATTTGAGCAGGAAACAATTACTGGCTCATAAAATGTATTTATGCTCAACCTTGTATTACTCGTGCATTGATACGCAGTGGAGAAATGTACCTTTGTATTCTGTGCTTGTGGTTTTTCTGTCCATGTTTTGTATCCCTGCAAAACATAAGCTGAAAGCCCCACACCAGTTGGTGGGCATGAAAAAAATATTAATATTATCTTGAAAGCAAAAATACTGCAGTAAAATGTATCAAACTTTTCTAAAGATTTGTACATTTCTACATTCATAAACGTAATTCCATCTATCTATCTATCTATCTATCTATCTATCTATCTATCTATCTATC
>JABUIW010000217.1:7994545-8004945 GCA_013363375.1 Menidia beryllina
ATCTATCTATCTATCTATCTATCTATCTATCTATCTATCTATCTATCTATTTATCTATAAAATGTCAATTTTCTTGAAGGGGAGAAACAATTGTTTTGATTAACTGTATTGATCAACTGTATTAATAGATCCACAAAAATGGGTTTTGGTATCAAATGTTATAAGATAGTCTAGATTGATGGATTCCTTTGCCCAATATCACAGTGTCAACAAGTCACTGATTCTTGTGTTCTTCATTAACAAATCTTACAGAGTAGAAATTACCATGGAGAGATATTTTTAGAGCTTTGGCTTAGTGATCCGTGAAGGCCGGTGATTCAACGTGGATACGAAAGGACAGGAGTGGGCTGTTGTAGTTAAGCTGCCTGTATATGCAACTATGACCTGAATCATGTCATTAGTTCACAGTTGCATGCTTTTCCATCCATCTATCTGTCCATCTTTATACCTACTTATTCCAGGCAGGGTCATGGGAGAGGCTGGGGGCTATCCTTCCTGTCATTTGGCCGGACGTGGGGTACATCCTGGACAGGTCACCATTCCATCAAAGGGTCACACACAACCATTCACTGTCACACTCAGTCCTGCTGTCGATTTAGAGTCTCCAATCAACCCAAAATGCCCTTTTTGGACAGTGGATAAAGCAGGACCAGCCTTATTCTAACTGGCTGATGGTCTCAATACCACAGCTCTACGTCTTTTCCTTAACTATGTTCAAAAGAAAGAATCTTTAAACACAAAAAAATGCACTGATTGATATTTCTGAACAGTCTTAGTTTGTATCACAACTATGAACAACAGAACCTTTTAAATACTTGAGTTAGGTGCATTTAATTCATATATAAACTTGAACCAAACTAGTCAAAGAACCCCTGCTTAAAATGAATAAGCTATAATCAGTTGATAACTCATTTAGAAAATGTGAAAGTGTCTGGCAAATCATAAATGAAATAATGTGATTTAAAAAAGATTCAATCATATTGTTAGTGTTGTCAAGACGATACTACTTTTCCTACTTTGTTTTCCTACTGCAAAACAAAAAGTAATACATAACTGAATGATTAGGTCAGTGGAATGTTTGTTGGTTGTTAGAATATGCTAAATAAATGTGTGCATGCACAGGAAAGCTTTCAAACTATGTTGGTAGAGCAGAATAAATGGGAAGGGAAAAAAGGGCGACACTCCAAATGAGAGAACCAATTAATAATATATAAAGAAACAGCAGAAAGATTACCATGACATAACTAGTGGAACAATTGAAAAATTCACAGTATTTTACTGAATGATAATTCAAATGGATTTTTCTAATGTGTGTCCACAGGCAATTATAAATGACAAAGTGCTCCACAAGAGGCTATAGACAGTGAGCATCCATGGACTGTGTCCTTGTAATATCCATTTCAAGCCAGGTTTAGCACCTACTGATTAAATCTGCTAATTTAATTTTTTAAAAGTACCTTCCTGAAATACTGGAACTGTTTCCATTCAATCCTGTGTTTAAATGTTGTTGCATAATTCAATTTTGAATCTGTTGATTTTTGCTAGTTGTAACAACCGTTTTTTGAAAAGGGGAACGAAGTAAGAATACTTTCATCTTTCATACTTTTTTCATAGCTTTCATAGTTTTATCTTTAGTGGCAAATTTAAAGAATAAGGCCACTTACAAAAGTGTTTTTGTTTTGTTTTTTTTAGATTACTGGGAGCAGTTATAACAAATAGGAAAAAAGAATGTGACACTTCCATTATGAAAAGTATAACCAACACCTACCTGAAGTCAGATTATAATGTCGGGGCATACAGAGTATTGTTATGGCATTACTGGCTCAACTTTTACCAAGTTATGTGTAGAAAATATGTCTGTCATTAGATAATGGGGATCAAGTTAACAAGCTCTGTCATGTGGAAAATGTTTCGGGTTGCTTTGACATGACTAAAATATCTAATCTTGCGCCATAATCTGGATTCTCTCCATGGGTGAAAGGAACCCATAGAGAGAATAAGATATGCATATTACACCATGAGATAAAAGAACACGAAGTAAGCAGTTACTTGATTTTTAAGGTAATCTCTTGTTCACATTACATCACACTGGTTGAGTCTGCAACAGTTATTTCTCTATTGTTCAGTTCTTTCCCTTTTTCACAAGCTTTGCCTTTCTGGCATTCTTCAAACTGTATCTGAAGCATTGCCTGGAAATGGGTAAAAATGGCTGCAATTTCAGTCATTTACGGTTTGTACTATTTCTTTTTCTAGAGCCTGTATGAACAGTTGGACTTCCCTGTGGGGATGTGACTCGAGCAAACAGGATGGCTCTGACCTTTGAGTGCATGTGCCACTGAAAAATACTCTGATATGCATACAAATTAATAGTCTGACTGAAAGTCATTTTCTGACTGGCATCAACAGCGGTCCACCAGAATGCTCCAAGCCTTTGACAACCCCTCAGGCCTGTTTTCCTTGCTGGCCTAGTACCTGTTTCTGACCTGGAATCTGCTGGATGGTTTCTGACCTTGGCTCCCTGCATGTCCATCTATGAATCGTCCTTTAGCCATGGATGAGCACCTCCCTTTCTCCATATTGATTTTGGTAATTTTCTACCTGAACATAGTCATTAATCTGATTATGACTGTGTCTGGGTCCACTTCATTAGTTATGCCCAGCTGTAAAATAGGCAGATGCCTGCCAGGCTCTAAGGATTCATTACAGAACCACTGAGGCCTGAAGAACATATCACACAGGATAGTATGACACATGCATGCACAGACAAAGAAAATATTAACAATTTTCTTCCCAGACAAAGACGGTAAGTGACTGCAAAAATACTCCACAAACGGACTACTTGTTGATAATATCTAACTGACTTGACTTGTGACTTGTATGTTACCTGTGTGAGATTATTTAAGTTCTCTGATATGGAGTCTGATGAGGACAAATGGAGTTAAGTTATTTTGATTTTATTCCTCCTCTTAGAATCTTATATTGTATTTCTATATTATAGATGCACAAAAATGATTCCCATTCCAGTGTATGACAGTTTTTTCATATTTAAACCACTTTTGGAGATATTTTTTCTACTATGAATTTGACTCAGGATGAGATATTTTGGAAAGTTTTTTCACATGAAATAATGTTAGATATTAACATTTTGATAAACTATGTAAACATATTATATATATTTGTGTGACTCCCCCAGGGAAATGGACCCTGCACTCAAATAATCTATCACTGTCCCATTATTTAAAAAATGCATTTCAAGTGAAGTGCTCTCAAGATTGCTCCTTTTATTCACCAACAATTGCTTCTCTAAATGGATTTGTGATGTAGGACAATGCTGTTGTAGAATGCATTACTTCTCCAGGTCAGTCATTTTATTGTATGATCTGGACAGACGATGTAAAATGTGCTTTACCACTCTAATAAAATTTTGGGCGGCTGAATCATCTCAAAGATTTTATGCCTGCAATACAAAGCATTTGCCAGCTGAAATCACTTGAGAAATGATCCAAACTTTGATCTGAATGCCACTATTGTGAAACATTCCATTTACCACAACCACAAGGGTACAACGCAGTAAATGCATGCGCATACTAGAAAATGGATTTAGGATTAAGGAGGTGCATTTTGTCAACAATGTAATGTACGCCATCACTGATAGACCAATATCATCAAATTGAAGCCCTGACCTTTAATATTAACAAAGAAGATAAGCCATTGTTTCATTACTTGCAGCCCACTCCTGTTCAGCATAGTAAATAAATATGGTTTCCCTGAGTACAGCTCTACTGTGCTGGAGGCATACGAATTTCCAATGACACTGTAAACACAATGTTGTTTTCATGAATCAGAATCACCTTTTTAAATAATGTTATACATATATATTTAAGTTGCCAACCTTCAACATATGCAGGTTAATTATCCATTGCTAGGTAAAGTTATGAAATGATTTATGATCTAACAAATTGTCAAAAAAACCTAACCTTAACTTTAGCCCTTACCACTCTTTATCAACTATATGCTACTTTATCTAAAGAATACAGACCAAACACAGACTGTCTAATCTGTAAATCTGTGAAGAATGTATAGATTATTTTTAATTTAACAATTGAATTCTTCTTCTGTTTTTACTTTCTAAGGTTAAGTATTACTTCAATCTAATCAAAGTATCTAAAACAAAGAGGCATAAATACAGTGCTGCTTTTTGACCTGAAAGTACAAAATATAACACAAATATTTCTATTGGAAGGGGCAGTGTATTGTTATCATTGCCCACATTTACTATACAAAAGCACAGAATATTTTCATCTTGATGTTTAAGGTCATGAACATTGTCCGTTTCATAATCCCCCCAAAAAAGAAGGTTTTTGGGGCATAAAACTGAGGATGAGCAGGGTCTCAGAAGCATTGATGTATTTGCCTCAGGGGGCTAAGAAGATAGCATGTGAGACAAGATGGAGAGCATCAGCAGAATAAGAGCTAATGAGAAGAATTGTGGGTGATCTTAGTAAAGGAATCCTGCAAAGGAATAAAAAGACATCGTTTAGACAAATAGAGATACTTTACTTGGCAACACAGAACAGGGAACATTAAACTTAGTGAATCTAGATTTGAATGACTCTGAGTAGAAACAGGTTCTATGTAAATGAAACAACGTTGCTGTACCTCTCCACTTTATTGCGCATTTGTTTTTTTTTGTCCGTTCAATAAATCCAGTCAGTAGCAGTTATTGACAGTTACTGACAAGTTTTTTGTCCGTGGAGAGTATTTTTTGTGCTTGTGCTTTTTCAAGTTCCAGGTTTTTGCCTCAAATTTTGTATTTGAAAGTGTTTTTGTGAGTTTCCATTCCTATCTTCAATCACTTTTGAATAAAAGGGAGTAAGGATTTAATGTATTTTTCTGCAATTTCCTAAATAGCCTTACTTTTCCTCTTCACTTTGTATCCAAAATGGAGAGAGTCCATAAACTGGGCATAGTTGTGAAATGATGAGCCCATTTTGAATCAATGGAACACTGAATCCTGGCAGAAGAGTTTTTATTTGACATTTTTAAAAGAAGGTGTTTGTTGGATGGACAATGGCAAGGTGGCTATTGTTCCTTTGTGGACCTCAGATTGTTTATCGACAAAGTGAGCCCGCATCCATAGCCCTCTGTCAGTGTGCGAGACCTCTGAAGAACAGTGCTTACCTCTGTTTGTCCAAGGATCCATTGAGAAATTTCATCAGAAAGAAAAGGTTATTCAGCATTTGTGTTGTGCTGGAAACACATATGGACATATTACACAGAAAACCAAGTCCCTTTTTAGACAAAACAATATGCAAGAACATGATATAGGAAAAAAAAATTACCTCCACGGACAGACACAATCTTACTAAAGCAAATACAAAAAACAAAAGCACACACTAATCAGAAAGTCTGCGGATACTATTTCGCTGACAGTCAATGTAAAAGCTGTAAAAACTGTTTTATTTAGGAATGCAAATTATTCATACACATTGCTCGGTGTGTTCTGATGATATTTCTGACTCAAAATCAGTGGTGACTCACACTGATAATGATGTTGTGTATATAAAGTGTCTGAAACACTTTACATCACCTCATGCTAGATTCAAGTATCCCACCCTCTGATAAGCTCATTACCATCAGCAGCTATAGATGGGTGCTTTTAGTTATACACTGAGCAAATGATTAAAAAAGATACCAAACATGCTCCCACTCACATAATTACAAATGAGCCAGTATTTGCATAAATAAAGCACTGCATCAAGTATTAAAACATACCACCAACCATGACAATTCTTTATGCATCTCTTATGACTTGTGTTAATTTCGCATTCGGCTCTGAAATAGGCAAGTTCAAATTAATGCCATTCAGTTCCCAAGTCTAATCCCTAATATCACGATTAAAATTCTCTTGGCTTTTATTCGCCTTATCAGAGTTGCTCTGTGTGGAGATAATGTGTGTCTGCATGACTCTGACGTTGCCTTGCCATTTGTAGCTTCTCTTTTGATATTTGATGGTTGACATTCAAATGTGGCCCTTTCTACCTAGTTGCGGCTGCTCACTGTTATCTGTTTCAGCGAGGCTGAGCAAAAGGTGCAGAGGTTTGGTGCTGCAGGCAGAGACGGATCTTCAGAACATAATGAGAGTTTGCCGGGGTGCCTCTGTGCCTAGCCCCTTTACAGAGATGCAGAGAACAGAGTCAGAGCAGAGGCCCTGCCTTTGGCTAGTATGTTTCTGTTTAAATACATGTAGATCCCTCAGTAATTGCTACACCAAATGTTCCTTTCTTTTCCTTTTTTTCTGTCACCCTAATTGAAATGAAGGCACTCTTTTTTATGTTCCATTGAATTACCATTATAGATCGAAACTGAAGGTAAAAAAAAAGGTAAATTACAGAAAGACACAACTAAGATGCCATACAAAGAATGTGTGTGTGTGTGCTCCTGTGTGCTTTGATTGTTCTTCTATGCTTTACTGCACAGGATTTAGGGCAGGCAACCTTCCTGCTTGAAGATCCAAGACTGCTCTCCCCTTATCTTTATCCCTCTCCCTCTGTCTGTCTCTGCCTGTTTCTCTACCGGTTCTTCTTTTATTTCCCTGTGTTTCTAAGCTAAGGTGAAACAGTGTAGATACAATTTCTATAGCTCTGCTGGAGACCAGTACTTCATCACAAACTGGTCTCGGCTGGCTGGGTGAGCGAATCAAATCCTGAATAGCAATAGCACAACTGAAACGATTTCAGCCTGAGACCGGAGACCCTGCCTCACATCTCAGTCACCGGGCCACGTACAAACTGGATGCTTCCGATTCAATTCAGTTCATATATGAGAGAAAGTGGGAACATGAGAGTGTTGAAGGAGGACATACAAGACAATGCAACTTAATACAGAAAGGGACATGGAGATATACAGAATGCAACCCAGTGTATCCTTAATATCAAAATGTATGCAATTGACAGAGCTTTGACACAGAGCTTCTTGTGAATGTGCAATGTGTAAACCCGCAAAAAAAAACTGCTAACAACAGTACATTACTGTCTTCAAGAGTGTTGATTATTGAATAAATACTGCAGAAAAAAATCTTCTTTGTGGATACACAACAACAATTACAACATTTCTCCATCATTTTCGCATTTCTTACTTTAAAAATGAACAGTTTCAATGATATTAAATCTTATTTCAGGCTGGGTGATTCAATGTGTGTGTCTTATCAATGCGAGCAGTCTACTGAGTGTGACATCACCACATGCTACCCTTATACCCCACTTAGTGCATTATTAATTAAAAGACTTCTTCCCTCTGAGTAGGTAAGTGGCAGCTAAGACTTCCTGACTCTTGGCCTCCTTCTTTTGTCTCCTGACTCAGAGCTGCTGATGTCATAACCTCTTTTAGCCCTCACTGTAATGTTTCTGCATCCTGACGACACTGGTGAAGGAAAAGCAGCATTGTCATTCTGGAAAAAGTCCAAATTATGACAAGACTCACAATGCACTCGTGTTTTAAAGACCCTTTATCTCATTTTAAGAATAGACATAAAATAAAAATAAGATCTTACTCGTGTTTGGCACCAAACATTGTACAAGTGATGTAATGTTTTACTTGAACTAGACCCTTATTAAGTAGGGCAATAAAACAGCTAAAATGATGAGTGCACAGTAAGTTCAAGTAGCTACAAACAATAGCACAAAGATAAAGAATTGCATAACAAGTAGTTTTACATGGTAGGCTCATGTAAATGATAATATTTAAAAAAGAATTGGGCAAAATCATTTAGTACCTTTCATGGGGGAAATGTGTTTATTCACTTTCCAGTCTTATATCTGTAGTTTGAACATTACAGTTGAGACTGGAATATCCCAGAAAGTATTGTGCTGTTTTTCAAGGTAAACAAATTCACTTTTAAAAGAGTTACTGTTTCTCATCTCTTAGAAGTCAATGATAATACTTTTGAATTGTATCAGAGCACAGGAGATGATTTGTTGTGTTGACAGAAAGTAGGCCCATTCAAGGCTCTGGTCAGCTAGCTCAGTAAAATAAAGCACCTCTCTTTATGTGTCTGTGTCTATGGTGACCTTTTGCGTATTGTGAATTAAGTGTCTCTAAGTGCATTGGGTAGCTGGCCTTTGAAGGTTATATATACAAACTCTGCAGGTCTGTTCACCACTGGACAAATAATCAGAAAAAATATCCTGGACAGATAAAATATGTCTGCCTTCTGCTATTCCCCTTTTTTTTACCTTTCACCCTTTGTATCTTTGTACCATTTTGAACATGGATGAGATATCTCCACACTTTCAGCCCTGGAAATGGTTGGATGCTGAAAATGAAAAGAAAAACAATTAGTGGCGCCGATGGGCCTGAGTGAGGTAATGAAACTGCGTGTTTCATTGTACCGTGTAATAGAGAGCAGTTTGAAGTTAATTGAGGGGAGATAGGGACACTAGGCCACTGTCTGCAACAGTATCGTATCACTGGGAATGGCTGAAAAAAAATCCTCATCACACCCCTGAAACATGGATTACATGGCTGTGACAAACTATAAATTGTTATAATAATTAATCCTTCTCATTAATCTGTTTCTCCAACAGGTTTATGCTCATCTGCAAATGTAGGAAAATTCTTGACCCATCTCTGTGTATAAATGTATATGACCAGCTTCACTGATAAGGAGGAATAACGTTTTATGATAAACTCTGATACACCACCACTGACAGAAAACATTACGGTCTTGTTTCGATACTGTGCCCTGTTTCAAAAATAACATTGCAGTCCGGGTTGTGCCTCTTAGATGGATATCAGCAGAGATAAAGTGCCACCTTGTGGTTATATGAGCAAACAACTCTAAAGTTCCGTCCAACTAATCTTCAAGTCTCTTTATCTATGGGAGAGAGTACAGCAGCTGGAAAGACTGGAAGAATCCAGACAGCTTTAATAAAATAAGGTCTACTAGAACAAAACATTGGTGCCTAGAAACTGAAATAGTAAAAGTTAGTTTTAATATGGAGACCTCCTTCCACAGCAGTTGATGCTACTTGAAAAGTTATGTTCGCCTTAAAGTGAGAAGGGAAAAAAGTACCAAGTTAATGGCTATGAAAGTTCACAAATGACAGAATCCGCTCATAAAAACAGAACAAAAACCCAAAACTTGGGCAGATTTGGTGGGTGGCGTGTGTTTATCTCTCTTCTGTCTCACAGAGTGTTGACTGAAGACAATTAAACGCAGTATTGATCCTGTCTCCCTGATAGGCAGAGCAGAACCACAGCACCTGTATTCATTAAACACCCGTTTAGTAACCACGCTGTGCAGGGAGAATTCAAGCTTTGTGGAAGAAAAAGTACCACGGGCCAAGAAAAACCTGCTTGATTGCATAGAAACTTCTCAGAGCGTGACAGAAGGAAGGCACAGAGAGGAAGTGAAGGACGGCTCATGACCTTGTCTAATAAAAGGAAACAGAGGCGTGATGCACATAGTTTTATAGTAAGATAATAATGAAAAATAACCCAAATACAACTGATGTTAAATTGGATACTTGCTTAAATCGTAATTGGAATGATACGGAGGTTATTTGTTGCTTTACTGCTTTAGAATATTGAGGCTTGAGGGTGAAATGTTAACAAGTTTGGGTTCTCCCTGTGAAATTAAGAAACGCTTTGGCAAGTCAAGTCATTCAATGAATATTAAAGAGATGATGCATATTGAGGCCTAATTAGTTTTGATAGACTTATTTTGGAAGAAGGGAAGGATTGCTTTAACCTGCACCCCCTAGTTGGCTGCTTTACATTCCAAAGACAGACAGACTGCAGCGCTCCTTCACCCCTTCATTGTAGCTCTATATTCAGTTTGAAAATAGGTCATTTTCTGGCAGACTACAAATTGCCGCTCCCATAAAAATACACCTCTGAAAGGTCAGATGAGTTAAGATGTGTTGTTGTAAATTGAATGAATTTGTTACCAACGTCTTAAGCATTCGTAGGCTGGCTGTGTACATTTGACCATAATTGTGAACAAGGTTCACAGACACTCAAATCTATGTTGTTTTGAAGATCATATTTTTGTCTATAAACTCAAAGAAAGAGAAATTAAACTGTACACAGATTTAAGAGAGCCATTATATCAACACACACTGGAGCTGCCCAGACATTTCCTCTGCAGAAAGGCTCAAATGTTTAGCTTAAATGTCCTTTCGGGCCTGTTTCTAGACTGGTCATCATTCTCGTCTCAACACTAAATTATTAGACAATCTGCCAGGAAGAGGAAAGAAGAAAAAGAATGATCCCAGTTATCTTCATCTAATTCCAAAAACTGATGAGTGAGCATATAGATGACGAATGAATGAAGGCATTTGTGCCTTCATTCATTCATTCATTCATTCATTCATTCATTCATTCATTCATTCATTCAT
>JABUIW010000217.1:8004955-8015427 GCA_013363375.1 Menidia beryllina
CATTCATTCATTCATTCATTCATTCATTCATTCATTCATTCATTCATCATTATTCATTCCATTCTCCATGCGGTTATGGAAAAAGAGGAGTGCCTGCCTGAACTGTAACCTTGACCTGCTGCAACAACAGAGGACATCTCCAAGGGCTGGAAAGAAGAACATTTTTAAAATGGCACTAAGTGACCTATTCATAGATGAAACTCAGCACTGTGGATTGATTCCTTTTTCCAGTACAGGTGAACTTTAAGATAGGGGCCCATAAAACTGAACTTTGACAAAAGGGTCACAGAGGTGACGAAGTGATAGCTCTCCAGGACTACAGAACAAAAGTTTTCCATCTCTCCCTCTCCATTTATATACATGCAGTATATATATATATATATATGGAGAGAGTGTGAGAGAGGACAGAGAGAGAGAGAGAGAGAGAAAGAGAGATATAGATAGAGATATAAGCATTTATATAAGCTTTGGTTTGGTTTTTCATGCAATCGCAACACTGATTTAAAAAATCAGACCATTACAACCGCAAACAATTTATGATAAGGTAAAGCAATTTCAGGCTGCTATGCTATGAAAATGACACTGTCCTGTGACAGGACTGTGTCATTTTTCCATTCAAGCAAACTGAAGACCTTTGGGCCATGAATTCAGCTATGATTACATACGCAATGATCTTCGACAAACTGACAGAATTTCCACGACGTGTTCTCAAAATGTTACATCTTCAAAGGTTCTGCACTTGAAATCATTTGTGACATGAGCTCATGTCAGCTGTACATGTAATTTTAATGCAATTTTTCGATAACCTTGACCTTAACAAAGTCTTATTCAGATTAGACAAAAAAGTAATTTCAGTCAAATGCATAAATCATTTCAGAATGAGATTAAGAGCCATATTTGTATGTTTTTTCCTATGTAATGTCATATCCAGTGAGGGTCTTCTTCTTTTTAGTGTATGGCAATGGAATAGTCCAAACCTGGATTGCAGATATTTGAAAAACCTTTCATGTGGAATATTCGTGCACTATTATATGAAGAATACGAATGTGTTTGCCAGTTTTTCCAATACAGGAAAAACACAGGGAGGGAGAAGTGGAAAGTTACATAACCTTTTAATGGGCTGCTGGATCATTCAATTATCAACTCACAGGAAGCATGCTGAACCCACCAATACCTGTTGGTCAGACTTTCCCCTCATGGTCATCAGCAAAATAATCATTTCCAAGTACCTTCAAAGACACCAGCAAAATATCAGAGACTTACCCTCTCACTTTACCATCTAACTGAAATCTGTTGCTCAAGATTTGCTCGGTCAACTGCTGCATTATGTCTTTAATGGAACACTTGCTCTCCCCAGAACACCACGTCCAACATAGATTTGTAAAAATGTTACTCTGGTTGCCTTTGCTTACGATAGTGCTGTGTCTTTTTTTAATAAAACACAGTGGTGGAAGCAAATTAGAGACATAAATAGCAAACATTGGCCTATTAATAGTCAGTTATGCATCTGTGGTGTGCATTGACCCGTGCAGGAGTCTGCAGTACATGGGCATTATTTTGTACCTGTTCTTTGACCCTTGTCATCTGTCTCTCATTTCCAGGGGGCAAAGTCTATTATCAATGGAGCATTTATTTGCTGGCTGAAGACATGCAAAGCATTGAAAGACAAGAACTAGCATTCTTTTTCATTACAGGAATGCTATTAAAGATAGTTATAGCATTTTTAGTGCTTAACTTTATGACAAAAGTTATTATGTTGTGCATCAATGTGTGTATCAAGTGGGTTTGGAAGTCATATTGGTGACTGGATACCAGTAAGATAAAATAACAGTTTGTTCAGGGCTTGGTAGGCATGTTCATTAAGTGGAATTAAAAAAAAATGTCAGATTCTGGGATTGGCTTCACCAAATTCACTGAACAATCCTCGCTAATGCTGTCCATAATAAGTTATAATAAGCTTCCATAGGTGTTGCTTTCAACAGCATTTTGATTAAATACTCCTCAATATTCAAGGCTGGAACATTATAGTTCCCGAACAACAATTTTAAAGAAAAAAACTACATTATTTCTTATGCCACTGTGCACAAGATTGCTTTTCACTGCAACCCTTTTTTATAATCTCTCATCAAATTACTTTCTAAATGACTCAAAAACACCAGTACAGCCTCTTTTGGTCCATGGGATTCCTCTGATACTGTTCTGTGAGATTCTTCATACATTAATGAATTAACACACTGTTTATTTCTGAAGGTTGAATTTCATCAAACCCTGTGGGGGGGTAAAGTAACATGAGCAACTTAGCCTTGATTCTGAATTCCAGTTTGATTTTCAAAGAAAATCTTTGGACTTGGTGGAGGATATAAATAGCATTCATGTAAAAAAAAAAAAGGACATTACAGATAAGCTTAAGTTATCAGTGTCAGTGTAGTTAAAGAGGGATTCCCTTACAAGTACATCATTCTAATGGGTTTTTGTTCTCTGACCATACAATGTAAATGGTGCTGTGCAAACCCTTGACAAAGAGTCTATAGTTTGCAAAAATGCAACAAAAGATTCAATATTTAATCTAAATCTCTGTCTCTGTTTGCACAAGTCCTCAGGAATGTCACCATAAATGAGCACTGACAGGACTTCCCACAAATGTTTTCTTATCTTTTTTTAACTCCAGTTATTACACTGAGACCTGCAATCTGGTTGTCATACTAAACAAAGCTTAGCAACTTAAACGAGGTCACAATGTTCAATCACCATGTGCTTTTTTCAAGGTGTCAACTTGTGGATTGTACAATTGACACGTGTTGGTCACGTTTTTAGATTATCTTAACGAGAAATGTTGGATTTAAAGCTTTGGTTCCTACGGGAAGTGAAAATGAGATACTCAGTCCCAGTGCCTGATCTCTTGTCCTGCATGTCTTAGAGGCTGGCCTGCTCCAGCACACCTGATCCAAATGAGAAGTGACAAGCCTGAAAAAAAAGTCCACTTATTATAATCAGCTGTTCTGGAACAGCAACACATGTGAGCAGGGGTCTGTCTCAACAGGGGTGAGTTATAGCAGACCAGACACCTTATTTAAACATTTATTCTTTGCAACAGTTTTTTAACTCCCTGCTTTTCAGTGAAATGAAACAGTTTCCCTTTGTCTTGATATTTTTAAATGATCTGAGTTTCACAGACTCCCGTTTTGCTGTTTAGTGGATCCTATGGTCTATCTATTGTGAAATCTTAACTTCTAAATATGTACTTAACCCCAGCAACTGTCTCAGCTTCACTGCTTGATTAGAAGTTTAAGGGGGGGGGAAACCTGCTAGCTTCACTGTATTAACTTTGTCAATTATTTTTGAAAGTGTACCTTGGTTCATTTGACTGAGCATTGCTGAACCCTGACCTCACCCTGTCTCCATGTACTGGAATTGCTTTTGATGTCGTCACCTTTAGAGCATTTTCATGCCACACAGAAGGTCCAGCCCCATTTGTCTCCTTATCGGGTCCCTTTTCTCCTCCCACTAATGTGATTACCTGGTCTGAATAAATACTGAAAGGCTTCTGCTTTGAGAACAATAGAGAGGGCAAATCGCTCTGTGCCGGAATTTAAAGAGTTACCCAATCTGTCTCCACAGAAAGGCTTTGCAACAATTGTCATTATTCTTTAACTCCTCAAAGGATATTTGAGGAATTGCAGAGCTGCTAAAAAGCTGCTGTAGAAGGATCAGCCATGCTTGGAGGCGTCCCTACAGAGTTGTTGGTCACGGTAGCTCTACTCCTAACCCAGACAGGGTTTGAGTGCAGGTGGGTTTTTTCTTTTTGTTTTTCAATTTCTTTTTTATTTTATTTTTATTTTAAGGAAATTTGTTCATTTTTCTTTCCTGAGGTGCTTCTTAAAAATGTTTTTTTTCCTCTTTCAGAGCTGAACATGACTTTTCTCTAGTAACTTTACCAGAGATGAGGGCAGCTTCAGGTATAACAAATGAGACTTGTAAATGTTTCTTGTACATATTTTTCATAAGTTCATATTAATTATAACTTAAGTATTTAACCCCCACTGTCCTTCTACTGCAGATTACATAACACAATGCTACAGACATCTGAATCAGACTTGCGACTGGATCGAGACCCAAAAAACAGGTAGAGATGATTGTATTTACTAAGTTTAGATAATTTTGATTGGGCTAACTGATTTCTAGAAGTTCAAAGTTAAATTCAAAGAGTCAATGAGATAACCTCTTTAAGAAAAATCATTTGATGCAGACACTGTTTGTTTTATCCGTCAATGGTTCTACATTTATTCTACAAATAGTGTGGCTGCATCTGTACTCTTATAACCAGTTGTGTTCCTACAGGCAACACTAAATGTAAACATTTCATGTGTCAGGTCCAAAGGATGTAAAAATCGCTGTGTTAAAGAGTCCCCCCCTGGATATCACGGCCAAAGCATGTTTAGAGTTCTGGTACCTGGCCCCAGCTGCATCTAATGGGTCTGAACTCCGAGCTCTACTAAACAGTAGCATTGGTCAAATGGAAATCTGGGCCTCTCCGGCTGTCCCAAGAGATGCTTGGAGACAAGTGTTTGTGCCACTGACTATCACCGAACCAGGAACTTGGGTAAAATAGAAATGCTTTCAAACAAGTTATTAACTGCATTGACAAAATGTAATTTATTTATTTCATTTTTTTAGGTTGGATTTGAAGCTCTCCAACCTGAAAACCAGATAACATTAAAGCAGATGGGTGTAAGAAAAGGTTCCTGTGGTAAGTATTGAGCCCATAAGTTATGCTTTATCAGATCCACATGGCTCTGTTTAGGGCAGCACCCTAATACAGTTCAAACTTGTCAGATATGGTAATGCACTTAATGGTGACTCTGTTTTTTGGATTCTTTAATTCCTATAGTGTTGTAATTTTTTTTTATTATTTCTCTCTTCCTCCAGAATTCCAGTGTGACACAAACACAGATTTCTGGACAGATCCCTCCACTCGCTGCCTCTGTGCTGATGGCCAGCTCTTCTGCTTTCCCTCTCGGTGTCCTTTGGGACAAATCTGTGGTCCTCAAACGAGCAACTCCAGTGGGATTTCGACCTCAGGGATGTGCACAATACACAGTGACTCAGACTGCAGCACCTTTGACGGAGTGTTGTTCCACTTCATGAGCCCCTGCACTTATGTGCTGGCTAAGACTTGCTCACCTGACGAAACCCTGCCAAAGTTCAGCGTGGAAGTGGCAAACGAGAAGCTCGGCAACGCATCTCTGCCAACTGTACAGCAAATCATTGTGAATTTGGGGGAATTAAGGGTTTCTCTGCTAAAAAGACAGACACGCCAAGTTGTGGTAAGTCATTTTAGACTGCAGAGGTATGTTTGACTTGTGCAATTTACTGCAAATCATTCTAAATGGTTTATTTTCTTAAATTTCAAACCTGTTTATTGCAATTTGGACAGAAATACCATATCTTGCATGCCTGCTAACTGTTTAAAGTGTATAAGTTATGAAGGTAATAACCATTGAGCAAAGTAAATTATGGATGCTTCCTGTATCTACAGCCCATTGCACAAACAAACTACATGGTGCAGTTGAGTAATGTCCAATAATTCAAAGAACTAATCCGCCCTGTTTGATCTTACAGATATAGCTGTCTTAAGTGTGCATTTTTTTATGGCACTAACTTTTCCAGGAAGTTGCACTGATAATGGATACTGAAAGCAATGCCTTTTTTCATTTTTTTTATTTTTATTTAAACAGGTTAATGGTGTCTGGAAGAAGCTCCCACTCAGCCTTAGGAATGGCACCATAAACATCAATAGCAACCCTGCTGCTACCATAGTGAAAACGAGTTTTGGTCTGTTTGTTTCATATGACAGTGCAGGAGCCGTCCATGTGAGCCTTCCATCCAGCTACTCTAAGAAAGTGTGTGGCTTATGTGGCAATTTTAACCACCTGCCTGAAGACGACTTCCTTTTGCCAAATGGTACAAATGCAGAAAATGCTACCATTTTGGCTGAAAACTGGCAGACTGGGGAAACCGCCTCTTCCTGTGAAACCATTGTGGTGCCTAATCAGTGTGGCCCACATGAGGAGGCCAAGTACTCCAGTAAACAGTACTGTGGAGGCTTCTTATCTAGAACTGGGCCGTTTGCTGACTGCTTATCAATTGTTGAGGCCGAAAGCTACTTCAGAGCCTGTTTGGCTGACATGTGTTCCTCCCATGGTGATCTATCAGTCCTGTGTGAGACTTTAGACTTCTATGCAAGTGTCTGCCAGGAAGCTGGAGTTGCTCTTCCGGTATGGAGGAACTCGACATTATGCCGTAAGTCAACTTTCATTTACTCGTCAATTATTCCTTCTGTTATTACTGTATTGGCAATTGGCCATGATGGTCAAGTTTAAATTATGCTTTTTTTTTTTTTTCTTTTTGGCCTCCCTTCCCAGCCCTTCAGTGTGGCGAAAACAGCCACTATAATGCATGTGCTGAAGGCTGCCCTGAAGTATGCTCTAGTCTTGATATCGTCGCATCCTGTGGAAGCTGTGAGGAAAGATGCGAGTGTGACTATGGCTTCAAGCTCAGTGGGCATAAGTGTGTCCCAGCAGAGAGCTGTGGATGCTGGTATAATGGAAAACACTATGAGGTAACTGGGCTAGATGTAGAGAAAATTACATCTTGGTCTCTTCCATTTTCAGTTCTAAACTGCATTCATTCTTATTTCCTTGCAGAAAGGAGACTCCCTGGTGGAGGGAGACTGTGTGCAGCAGTGTCAGTGTATGGGTAACAATGTCATGCAATGCACTGCAATGAGATGTGCAGATAATGAGGTCTGTAAAGGGAAAGATGGCGTTAAAGGCTGCTTCCTTTTTGAACCTGCAACCTGCAGTGTCTACGGAGATCCACACTACATCACCTTTGACAAGTTTGCCTATGACTTTCAAGGGGGCTGCAGTTACACATTGACAACAACATGTGGTGGAGAAAGCCCTGTCCAGTTCAGTGTAATTGGTCACAACATGCATCCTCTGCTTCAAAATGCCACAAGGTCTAAACTCGCCGCTGTGACTCTCCAGGTCAACGACCTGCATCTCACCTTGAATCAGAGTGGTGAACACTACGTAAGCTGTCACTACTTTAAGGCTTTGACTGTCTGGCCTTTTCACTAAACTGGGTCAATCTCTGTAATCTATTAATGGTGCAATTAACTTGTTTTTATGTCCCTTCTCCCTCCTTAGGTGCATAATGGCCATATAGAGCTTCCCTATTTAACAAATGGCACATATGGCGCAGTGTGGATCTACATGAGGAACGGTTACATTATTTTGGAGACAACCTTTGGTTTAAATATGAGGATAGACGGTCAGAGTAGATTGTTCTTGCAGGTGGATGAGCGATATAAATATGAACTCTGTGGACTGTGTGGAACTTACTCTGGGTACCAAGATGATGACTTCATAATGCCAGGAGGTCAGCATGCTGCTGGACCATCAGAGTTTGGTGACAGTTGGAGAGTGGACAATGACACACAGTGAGTTCTATTCTGTATCTTTTGCCTCTATGTACAAATGAGCCCGAGTCTTTGTACAGCCAGACTGAAGATTAAAAACTACAACTACTTTTTCTCTATTAAATTTATGCCATGTTTTGTGTTTTTAATAACTTGCTAATGTTAAAATAAATGTAATCAGATGTTTACCCTTCCTCGTGGAGCATAAATGCGCAATCTGAGATGTTTGTTTTTCACTCAATTAATTTTCAGGTGTATAGCCCATCCAGAAAACCCCAGACAATGTAGTGATGACAAGACTGAGGCAAACAAAGAGTGTTCCATGGTGTTTCAAGATGCTTTCATGGCCTGCCATGAACATGTTCATCCAAGTATCTACTTCAGCAGTTGTGTATATGACTATTGTGCCACGAGTGGTGACATTCACACACTGTGTGACTCTCTGAAGTCTTATGCAGCAGCATGTCAGTTTGTAGGGGTGGAAGTTCATAACTGGCAGGCTGGTACAGTTTGTGGTAAGTATTGGAGCCACACATGTGGTGTTTTTGGAGTTTTGTTTGTTGTTTTTTTTAGGTGATGCAAATTAGGGTAATTTTTCAAATGGGTAGTGAGATGGTAATAGTATTAGTACAGAGATTAAAGTTTGTTTTTTTTCTTTCAGCTGAATTAACTTCCACTCCCACAGCCCCAGGACCTACCTCCCCAACTCCAGATAAAACTTGTAAGAACATTTGGTTTGGAAAAAGGTTGTTTTTGTGTCTATTTTGTTATGTACATAAAGAGACTAGGCTAGAAACAAATTTTGCTTAATCAAAATCTATACAATGTATTATCTGGTTCATACTCTGGTTTTGTTTTTAGCCTGCCCCATGAACTGCAATTTTGAAAATAGTCTTTGCGGTTGGGAGCAGCTCATTCAGGACAGTTTTGACTGGACAAGACACTCTGGAAGCACACCAACAAATATAACGGGGCCAAACCAAGACCACACTAGTGGAGGTA
The DNA here is from genome assembly GCA_013363375.1 of Menidia beryllina. Classification (NCBI taxonomy): domain Eukaryota; kingdom Metazoa; phylum Chordata; class Actinopteri; order Atheriniformes; family Atherinopsidae; genus Menidia; species Menidia beryllina. The sequence goes on from JABUIW010000217.1 coordinate 8,013,441, forward strand.
AACTTGGTGTGAGACCACACAATGTTGTTGTTTTTTTTTGTTTTTTTTTGTTTGGCTGTTTTTACATGCATTTTAAACATGATTCAGGCTCATGGACTCTTCAATGTCTCTTTAGCTGGGTTCTACATGTACCTCGAGGCAGACGATGTAGCCCACGGAGATTCTGCTCGTTTGTTGAGCTCAGAATGCCGATATGACGGCCCACTCTGCCTGCACTTCTGGTACTATATGTATGGCTCAGCCACAGGCATGGCTCTCAATATCTACCTGCTCAAAGACAATAGAGCTACCAAGCTTTGGTCTGTGATGAACGACAGAGGACCACAATGGCGTCCGGGAAGTGTTGATGTCAAAGTACCTGGGCCCTTTCAAGTAAGCCAGATTTTTGTATATTGGACCTAAAAGGTGCTGTCTGGTCTTTGCTAAATTTACTGTACAACATTCAATCATCTAATATGCTTCAATTGTTTTTTTTTTTTTTTTTTTTTTCCCTTTTGTACCCCCAACGCACCCCAGATCATAGTAGAGGGCATTCGAGGCTCAACTGCTTTGTCAGATGTGGCTATAGATGATATTTATATCAGTTTTGGTTCATGTCCAGGTAATGCATGTAATTCTTTTTTTAATTAAAAATAGCTGTGACAGCTTTATTTTTAAATCATTATTCTGGGTTTAAACTAACATTATCATTTTTCTAAGATGACTATCCCAGTGTAATTGATGGAACAACGATTCCTTTCACAACTGCACGCCCTTCACACTCTGGTAAGTACACAGGAAGCTACTTTATAGGTCAAGTGTGCTTGAAGCTGAAGTTTGGTTACATATTAACATTTATTGTTTGTCTAGTTCCCAAACTAGGCATTTATGGTTGTATATTTAGAGTTTTTAGGAAGCTGTCAGTGCCTCTGTATTTATCTTTTTGTTAATGTTTCCCTCTAGCCTGCAATCTTGACTGTACTTTTGATGGCAGCCTGTGTAACTGGAGTCAAACATCCACTGATGCTTTTGACTGGTCATGGAACAGTGGTTCTACTCCCACCCTTATGACTGGCCCCCCTGGTGACCATACTGGTGGTAATGTGCTCGCTATAATTCTATTTTTTGGGGGTTTTTTGTACCCGCTGCAATTTTGTCTCAAATAGAAAAGTATTTGTAACCAAATATTCTGAATTTTTCTGCAGATGGCCATTATGTTTACATAGAGGCCAGTAATGTGACTCATGGCGACACAGCTCGTCTCATCAGTTCAGAGTGTTCTGACACCGGTCCTCAGTGTCTGAAGTTCTGGTACCATATGTATGGCACGGCTGACACAATGGGCCTCAATGTCTACCTCCTCTACAACAATTTAGCGAATGCTATCTGGTGGAAGAGAAATGACCAAGGCAATATGTGGCATCTGGCTCAGGTGGAATTCAATGCAACTGGAGCATTTCAGGTGATTGAGCTCAAAGAAGCAACTCTTATTAGGAATGTAAATTACTGTGCAAATTTGCTAATGAGGTCAATGCCATCATTCAGATCATCTTTGAGGGACGCAGAGGATCCAGTGATCGATCAGATGTGGCAATTGATGATGTAAATCTACACAGAGGACAGTGCTCAGGTAATGGGCAGGAACAAAAAAAATAATTATGTGAAAGGTGTATAATTTAAGGACTCAATACAGAGTACTTCAACATTTTCTCCCATTGCAGATCAGAGTTCTGGAACAACCATTCCTGATAAGCCTGATCTGAATACCACAGCTCTCCCTAGTGTTGCTATGCCTACTACTGCAACTCCAGAGCAGCCTCTGCAGAATTTTACAACCACAGCTACTGTGACAATGTTTCCCACAGAAGGAACTACTGACTTCATCAATAATCACAATGTTACTGATGCTCCACACCCAGGTAAGTTTTTGGACCCCCCCCCCACCCCCCCCCCCCCCCTCCTCTCATCCGGTTCCCCTTGCCCTCCTCTCCTTCCCTCCTCCCCTCTC
>JABUIW010000217.1:8030358-8048492 GCA_013363375.1 Menidia beryllina
ACACACACACACACACACACACACACACACACACACACACACACACAGTGTCCGTATTGTCCACACCAGCACTCTGCTGAGGTATCCCTTGCTCCCTGTGGTGTGTGCATGTTGAGGGCCCTGGTGTTATTGATCTTGATTGGGCCTCACAGGAGGGGATTCCGGCCTGCCACTGACCCACACTTCTCCATGTTTCCACCCTTGTCTAAGATCATCAGAGGCAACCGTCTCTTTCTGCTGGCCACAGCGGCCTGCTTGCGTGAGATTTCTGATTGTCAGTTGAAGGCGGGGTGTAGGGGGAGGAGGGGGTAAGTGCAGATTTTGCAAAATCACTAGCAGGTCCTGCCTGAGTAGCATGCACTGACGTTTTTCTGGCTTGGTGACTGTCAAAACATCCCCCATATGCATCCATACCACTCCTCCCCTCTCTGGTTGGAAAGCCTGTGGCTCACAGGCTGCTTTCCTCTTCAAAGTAAAACTTCTCTGCCATGTGGCCTGTGTTGAATGTTTGTGTTGATGGCTGCCCAGCGCTTATGAACTCCTCATAAGGATCCTTTTTCTCTTCATCAGTCCCTGTGAAGCACTTAAACAGCGACATGGCGAGGAAGGAGTAGAAGACCATTACAAATAGAATATAGAAGTAAGCATTGTCATAAGTCTCTCTGGAGGTGGAGGTGACGAACGCCGGATTTGTGTTGAACAGAGGACTTACTGTGGTGTTGGAAACAGTCCTGTTCATCTGCTGCTCGCTGATGGCGATATCTGTGTCCTCAAGAATCTGTCGACATCTGGTGAAAAGAGAAAGCAAGAGACTCCGGTTCATGCTCCTCATGTCTAAATCAGCAGCCATCTTGGCAAAAATCAGGCAGCAAATGTTAAAAAAGGGGAGAAAGTCAACGAAAAAAGGACCACAAATGTATTCATGTGTGCATGAGAGGCAGGCACTCACTGCTTTAGGAAAGGCATGCTGTGAGCCACCCACTCACACTTCAAGAGACTTGATAAGGTGGTATTTGAGCGATAAAGCCCACCTCTTTTCTGTCCTGTTGTGGACAAAATATCATAAAAGCTCAAATATGACCTCCTTTTGAGCATTTTTACCTAATTATTTGTCATTGTGTTTAGAAAACAGGACAAGCCAGTTAATTCTCCCAGGATATTTTGACCCAGAGTGCCTTTCTTTTTAACACTTTTTCCTATCCGAAACCTTTTTTGTCAGTCCATTCCCTTTGTACTCCTCCCTTCACTTTCAATTTGGGGGTTGGAGGCTGCAGAGACACTTGGATTGTTGTCAGCTCCAGCCAAGTAGTCTACTCATTTCAAAGAGTGTTGGGGTCAGAGGTTAAGTTGTCTCCAGTGTGTTGCTGCTTGAGTGACACATTGTTCCAAAGCAACCCATTTGGCTTTCTCACTCACTGTGTCATACAAGTTGAGCACTTGTAAAAAATAAATAAATGTTTGTGGTGAGTAAAGAAAATTGTGAAATGTTCTCTTGTCTCAGCTTTACTGATTTATTTGGACTCAAACAAATCACAAACAATTGCAAAGAAACCAGCTTAGACACCAAAAATGCCAGTAAAAACATATTATTACAGAGAAACTTACATGCTTATATAAGCACTATGCTGTGAATGACATTGACAGGTGTATGCCCATTCTCTGGGCCTCCAAATAAGTGGAAAGGAAAAAAGCAACAGTAGAGGTTGATTTAAAAAAAACACAGCTGATATGTGTAACCTTCAGAGGACTCTAACCACTGAGTGAACAGTGTTTTTTGTCTCCGTTTGGCAGTCAGAGCCAAAAGCCGTCTGTGCTCTGCACAGTCATGTCAATGACTGATGTCCTGGTGTGTCTCTGGGCTGCTGTGCTTCTATAATTTACGGCAGCTCTGCTTTAGTCATTAAGGGGTGTGAAGGAGCCACCAGGGAGCAGGAATTTGTCCAAAAGAAGTGTTTATGAAAGAGGATATATTTTAGATTTAGTGCCCCAGGAGTGTGTGTGAAGTACACAACAAGAAAGCCACAGTATTTCGGCCTTCGGTTCATTCAAAACATCCTGCAGAGCTCTCAGAACCCCCCCCCCCGGAATGCCAGATCTTGTTTCGATTTCCTTCATAGTCATTACACAGATTTAATTTACTAGCCTCAGCAGAATACACATATTGGGAGAAAAATTTGCGTGAAGTATTTGTTGTTTGAAGTACTTTTTTTAAAGATATTACTTTTATTTGATATAGTATAATGTAATATTACTCATCTTAGATTTTTATTCGCCTATGAGACGCTATGGAAGAAGTTGTTTTTTTCACGTTAGATAATTCCTTGAATTTTATGCACTTATTTGAATTAACTCCGCTATACGTTTTTATTAATTTTTAACCTTTATAGAAAACAAAAGCTATTCATTAAATTTCTCTTGAAAGAAAAAAAGCATTCATATTTATTTGCCGGTAGATACATGTAATGTGCTTTTATCAGAAATCAACAACCTACACACTTACAAGCTGATACATTCATGGAGGAACATTCAGACATCCTTTCAAAACACAATAACTCTAAATTCACAACATTACTGAATTGATTGGTCAATATCCCTGTAATCCACATCTTATAATATTGATTTAGAGCACCCATTTATTCCTGTAATTTAAGTAAATTTGCACACTCATAAAAAAACGTAACAACCAATGCATTGCACCGAGCAAATATCGTATGGTTAAACTCCCTTTTGTTTTTTATATATATATGTAGTATTCCCTGTATTAAAGTTATTTTTGCAGATTTCTAGCACATTTGGAGTTCCATATAACATGATTAATTTATGTTGTCAAGGTAGTAAACCTTACAGTGCCGTAAACCGGAACTGGATCAAACGGCTGCAGAAATTTATAAAATCCATGACATATGTTTATATCCCACAAATAACACTACATCAACATCAAATGTTCAGCTTTTTCCCATAGTTTATTATAAATAGTAATAGTGCTATATTATACACAAAACTTACATCAAAATCACTTCACGCCACTTTAAATGGAAAATTATACAAAAGAGAAATCGTGAATAATGAACATTGTTTAAGACTTACTTGAGCACAGAGGAGAGCTTATACAAGACATACAGAAAATACACTTGGACAACACTAAATAAATAGGAAATGGAACTTATCTTTGCAAGTTCCTGGTGACAACTAATTTAACATGCAAAACAACAACGAGAGTAAAATCAACAGTCTAACCGAATTGTGTATTTACTTGCAGAGAACTTTTTTTTGGCTTAATGACATCATGGCTACGGTCACTACGATATTCATCGCACAATGATTTCCCCTGACTGATCAATGCATACAACCCAAAATTAACACAATTAAAAGTTGAGGGAGGGTTTCTGAGCATAAAATGAAACATTTGATCCGTGTTCTTTTTTCAGCACATGAGGTATGAATGTATTGCACTTTCTTTGGGTTGCAGCAGCTTCCCTGACTCCACCCGGGGTCAGTTCAGGCTTTCTTGCTGGTTTTCGTGATGTACTCACATAACCGCCTACGGTTGATATCACTGCCCTGTGATGGAGACATTCTTGGAGGAGCATTACAGATGGGTGTGTTGATCCCCAATGCCTCTAACCATCAACTACAACAAAGCACCCCGTCATTGTCAAGCTGGGCACAGAGGCTCCTGAAACTGATAGGCGTCACCTCAGCATGTGTCTCTGCCACTTATTTAAAAAAAATAAAATACAAAGTTTTTTAACATAATGCATGTATCTGCTCCCCCCCCCAACCCCTGTTTTTCGTCCAGAAGCACTGAGAAAACCCATGCTTAGTCCTTGGAGCGTGACGTGACGCGCAAACGAAACCAAGTTTTCGGTTAGCGAGGAGGCTGCGCCTTTGGTCCTTAATCATACCACTCAACCCCCTTCGTTGCCATCAATACACCTCTATCAAAAGAGTTTCCCTTCCTCACTGAAGTAGATAACCATAACCCTTTCACCTCCCCACCCCCTGTCTTGTTGTCCTCAGGGCTGGGGAAGTTGGCAGAGGCAGTGGGTGGTGGTGCTCTCCAGGGGTGAATGTCAGAGTAGCCATTCAAGTCATGTAGAGAACTTCATATAATGAAAGGCACCTGAGGAGCAAAGGGGGGAAAAAAGAGGATTGAAGCTTTTTTGTGCATTTCACTCCCTTAGTGATAACAATAAGTAGTCATCTAATCAAATGTTATTAGGTGAGGTCAAAGAAAAGGTGTGCAAAAGTGAACAAAGCCTAAATAAGAACGGCTTAAATAACAGGATTCTCAGATTTATGGTTGGTAGAACTACGCTTACACTGAGTCTTCGCCTGGATCTCTGGCACTGCTTCACTGATCAATAACAACACTAAATCTGACCTCCAGTGGGACACATGGTTCTAATCCTGGCCTGCCAAGGGCCATAATCACCCCTTGTTAAACAGCCCCTTACTCCGCTTTTATACACACATACCTGCGCTCACATGCGTGCACGTATACGCATTCACATTTCACCAAACCCCCAAAAGCTATACGTGGGTCTCTTCCAGGTCTGGCTAAATTAACGACATCAAGATGTTGCCACTGATGGGCCGGTCAACATGTGGTAGTGTACCTCAGATCAGACCTCAACAGCGGGCCGCTCCAACCTACACATTCCCCTCCCTCCTGTCAAACACACTTGTAGCTCCTTTCATTTGGGGGGCTATCCTTGTTACACAGGGGTCATTACATGGCTTGGTGAGCTATACTGTGGACTTGATGGGCAAGCTCATCATGCAGGGTCATGAAAGAACAGTATTTGAAAATGTGCGGGCTGGGGAACGCGACGGCCCACATGGACAGTCCGATGATGGTAATATAAACTGAGGTAACCTGGCCAGAGCCTTCCCAACACAAATGTAATTTCAGCGCAGCGCAGGGTGATTTGAGAAGCTCACTCATCAGAGGGGTTTGTGCAATTAACGTGGGCTGTGGGTTGGAAAATCTAAACTAAATCATGCAGCTAGAACAGGGGTCACAGAATAATATAACCTTCCTTTAAACAATCAGTTTGGAAGTCAGTATGAATCTGTGTGAAAACACGTTTAAACTAGACACTCAGGAATACTGTCAATATACCTTGCTCTGACTGTACTGTCCGTACTGGTAGGAAGGGTGGTGGTCTACAGCATAGGCTGGGGAAGTGTAGGAGGGTGGACAGTAAGACTGGGTGCTGGGCAGGGTGGGCATGCTGGTCAGGCTCGGAAGAGCTTCCAGGCGCTGGGAACCATGACAACTTGCAGCCATGGCTCCATTAGGCTCCAGGCCTCCAGTCAGAGAGGAGAGGGCAAAGTCACTCTGGGACTGATGCGGCACTCCACTGGGATTCAGCAGGCCCATGACCTGGTGTAAGACACACAGGAGAACCAAATGGTTAGAACAAACAAGGATTCAACTGAAAATCTTCCAGAACACACACAAAGAGATTTAAGATGAAGTGTACCCGTTTTTAAAAAGAACAAGGCAAATTTACGCTCTCAGTTTTGTCTCACAAATACGATGCCACTGCCATCAGCCCTTTTCTCAGGTGGGAATGAGTCTAGCCCTCTCTTTGCTCACAATCAGAAAGATATTAATATTGATTATTAATAGATATTCATATTAATACTTGTCCCACGTGGCTCTCTTTACTCTGAGAACTGGCTGAGGAGTGATGGCATCTAAAAAGTTGCAACTTTGTGCTGGAATTATCATGTGACATTTGTCAAAGTATCTTAAAAAAGAAATTACTTTCTCATGCATCCTACTTGTAAAAGGTTTTGTTACCAACAGAACAGATTTGGCAAAGGTCCTAAGTGTGACCAGTGTTGGGATATAAACTCAAATGCACAAGATAGTGAAAAGTTAAGGCACCTTTCAATATCTCAGTGAGTAATATCTCTTTTATCGCTTTCACTTTTTTATTGTCTCAGTCATGCTTCAAATTTACCATGTCCTCATAAAGCCAGGGTAAAGAGGGCAAAGGCTACGTGGGAACATGGAGCAGGGTGTGTTTGTGCATGCATATCGGAGCTGTGAATTGTGCTCCTAACAGTAGGTGTATGTGCATGCACGCCCACGTGTAGTAAGACTTTTCTGTTCTGATGTCAGGGCTACAGGGGTATCTGTGATACATAGTCAACAGCTGCACAAGGGTTTGCGTGAGAAGCAAAGTCGTGAAAATGTCTAAAAAATGTAGTGAAAGGGAAAACAAGAGTTACAATCCATGTAGAAGAAAACCACTACAAAACCAAATGGCATCTAACTGAAGAGAAGGTGAGGAATCGGTAATTCAAAGTGATGTGAATAAAAAAAATAATGTTTCCCCAATTTCCCAAACAACCAAGAGAGAAGCATATTTATGCTTAGCAAGCCAACCTCAGATGTCATTTATGTAATTTGGATCTTTTGTTAGGGAGCTGGCCTCACATTGGACTCAATCTGGAACGTTGCAACCAGCAAGCCAGAATTTACTCAACCGTTGGTCGTCTGTAGGACTGATTATACAGCCTAAAGTAAAAGGCTATAGCAAACAATATTTAGCTTTAAGGAGAAATTCTACCAATCAAAATTTTATATTTTCACAAAATGTCTATTTATGCAAGTGAACATTTCACGGTGAAAGTGTGACTTGGTTGTTAATGTGTTCATTTTATTACTTATCAATGTCATTATTGTTTATAGACAGCAATTTTTAGTAACTATAAACAAAAAAAATTTGCACACTGTGGGGCATTTGAGTTTACGTGCATGTGTGCCAACATTTGTTTTATACGTGCATACTTGTGTTGAGTTTGTTTCTGATCTACATGCTCGAGCCTGTATACGCTTTCCCCCTGCCACTGGAACTCCAGCAGTTCCCGTTGCTGTGTCTGTTTTGAGGTTGTTCCGGGGATTATGTCTCAGGGGGGTGCAAATCCTAGCCGCTTGCTTCTCTGGTGAGAAAGGATTCCTTTGGTATGCACCAGATCAGCAGTGAGACGCCAGAGACAGAGAAAGCCATCGGCCTGGCTGCTGTTCTCGATGCAGAGCTAAGTGCTCAGACGAGAATATCACAGATCTAAAGTAAACTGCCTATATGAAAAATCTATCTTCGCCTTACGTAACCATATCTGGAGTGAGAGGAATCCTCCAATAATTACAGAAAAGTAGGAAGAGTAAAAGCAGCTTCCATGAACAAATTCGGAGTTCAGATAACTAAGGGGGATCATTCTGTAGAAGGATTTATAGCAAAAATATCCAAGCTAGCAATCTGAGTAAACTGAAGTGGTTAAGTTTTCCAAGTGTAAAGAGGTCCTCTTGTACTATCAATGTCATAGAATTTAATCACTTCTCATTTCCTCTTACTTATTAAGTTAAAATTAGGAAATTAATTCTATCATCATTTGAAATAGAGGAAACTGTAATGCAATATACATTCAAACAGCTGCAATGAATATGTGTATTAAAACAAATTAGCCAACAAAGTGATTCATTTGCATAAATTACACACTTTGTTAGGAGGGGATAGATTACTTCATTCCAATCAATTAAGACACTGGAACATTCAGTGATTGCAATCCCAGACTAAGAAAACATTCAAGGCACGCCATCTGATCTGCAAGATGAGATGTCCATTCTGTACATAGCTTCCCACTAAGGTTAATGTTGAAACCATCCATGAGGCCAGACCACCTTTGGCCTCTTTATTGGAGTTTAAGTCTTTTGATGACCCCGTGGGTGCGTAAACTCACACCACAGCAAGTTAAAGGAGGCCACTACTAGCAAGTTAGCTGTCCAGGAATGTTTAAACAAACTAATTATCTGAACCACAGACTATAAATAAGCAGAGTTATCGGATTATAACACTTATACTCTCACAGGTTTCCAAATGTAAATTTCTCAGTCTTCTCACGTAATCTGTCCAGCAAAAAAACGCTAATGTGTTAACAGCACGTGTGACTAATTATTGAGAAAAAAAACACCCATAATGGCCCTCCTGCATCAAAGAAGTCAATTATAACTTCAGCCTCAATGGTGCCACCAGCTACTTTCTGACTGCCCACTGGCAGCCACCACAAAGCCTTATTTATTCTTTTTTTTTCTAAATATGTACATCCTTGGGAATATAGATGGCAACAAACCTGCCGGAGGCACTTTTTTATCTGTGCATAACAGAAGTCTTGAGATTCTTTCTCATGGGAATTAGTACCCAGCATGCATTGCATGAGGGCCGACCACCCTTTGTGGCGGTTAAAAGCTCGTTTTACGCCTGTTAGTCCATCTTCTGGGGTAGTAGGGAGGCACTGATGGACACTGATGACTGTGTAATCGACCATAATTGTCTTTTCAGTTTTGATTTGTGTCATCATCTGACATCCATACATCCTTCCTTGTGTCTGGTCTTCTCTAGCTCTCCAACGTCTGACGTGTGCCACATTTTAAATTCATCAAAACATCCATCAGAATAAACAAAAATGAAAAGCTACCGAGTTCTTTAGCCTAACAAGATTTCATCATTGTCGTCGCAATGACATCTCCGAGGTCATACCAGGAAGTGTGTGTGTGCGTGTGTGTGTGTGTGTGTGTGTGCGCTTCCCAGTATCATACTAATTTGTGTGTGTTTTTGTGTGTGCTGAGTATTTGATGCACCTGCGGCGAGAGACTGTTGCTGATGGTGGGATTCACAGTGCTGGAGTGTCCGGTCTGCGCCACAAAGCTGTCCGAGTATCCTGAGAAGCTGTGACGTCCAGAAGACAGGCAATAGGCAGAGCCTCCATCCTGGGATGCTGCTGATGAGCTCAGGCCGCTCTGGTGCACTGATGTGGGCGGCAGAGGCTGTGGTCGGTGGACTGTACTGGGCTGCTCAGATGCTGCTGGGAATACAATATTCTCCTTTGAGTCCATTGTTTTGTAAAATCAAATCTTTTTTTTTTTTTGCTGTGAGACTGATTACTTCAAACATTTGAAGTAAGCAATCCATTATGTTTTTAGGAAACATTCTGCTGTAACTACCTTGCGCTATGGAGGATGGAGGGTATGGGCTGTCGGACAGCTGGTAGGGCTGTAGGCCTGGCATGGCTGATGGAGGAAAACCATTTGGTATGAGATGGTTAAAAGCCATGAGCTGATTGGCCCCTGCTTGCTTCCTCCACCGAGCTCTTCTGTTGCTGAACCACACCTTAGAGAAGAACATGAGTGTTAGAGATGTTTTATTTACATGCAAAAGCGATAACATAACTTCAATCAGATATGAACCCCAGGTCCAGGGGTTTATGTCTGTGTGACAGGTCTCTCTGTCTTTTAACAGGGAGCTTAACTGATGGAGACCATAACATCTGCAGAGTGCAATGAAAATACATCTTTGTCTACCACTGTACGTCACACGCTTCAGGTAACACTAGAGGGTTTTTACGGCTGTTAAAGCCATATGAGACAGCCATCTAAATTAGGCCTTTATTTTCATATCTTCTGATAGCAAAACTTTGTCAGAAATATGACAAAGTGTTGTTACAGACTGGTTTAGAGCTTCATTATCTGTCTGCATGTGCAGCCAAAGAGCAGGCATTGGTTGTTTTGGGGGGAACATGTTGCATGACTGTGAGGAATGTGTGGCAACATGCCAGAAAAATTCATATAACAGTTATCCACGACAGAGTGACACCGTCGTTCTGTCAAGATTCATTCTCCAGGACTCTGTGACCGACGAGCACACGCGTGTGTGTTCTAACCTGAACTCTAGCCTCTGTCAGTTTGGCCCGCTGAGCCAGCTCCTCCCGTGTATAGATGTCGGGGTAATGCGTGCGTTCAAAGGCCCTCTCCAGCTCCTCCAGCTGCTCTGCTGTGAACGTGGTCCGACTGCGACGCTGCTTCCTCTTCAGAGGAAGGCCTGGCTCAGAGTCCACATCGGAGCCCTCGTCGGAGTGACTGGCTGCAATTGAGAAATGAAACACACACACACACTGTTACATCAGCATTTGGAAAAGTAAGGCAAACACATAATGAAACTTTGCAGTGAATGCTAATCTGGGGTACAATAGCCAGAGCAGAGACAATAGATTATGCTGAGTACAACACATGGTGCACAGCCACTTTAGATTGTGTCCTCCTGCTTCCTTAAACTCCTCAGAGGTTCCTGAGGGGATCAAAAGCCAGAGGCTGCTTGAACATGGATTAAATAGAGCTCGATCCCTCTGGGGCATCTATTGCCTGGGACACTCTGTCTCTCTCAGTCTTAGCCATGCTGTGTGCTATGCAGATAGCATCCCATAGCGTAGGACAGACATCCCTTTGCAGGTGCTTCTTAATCTGTTTGTTCAGTTGAGGGCAGGAGAAAGCGACTGGGTAACTGGGAGACAGCCATAGGGATGTAATTCAGCAGAAGAAGGGAATCAATGGAGGCTTGAAACTAGACACAGAGGAGTATTTCTGCATTCAGAGGGAGGTTACCCATCTATTAAATAATGATTAGGCTCCACAAACTACCGTGACAGCTTTCTATTGTCCACCATTACGTGTGCAATCCCCCATCTCTTTTTCGGTGACGTGCACACTCACAAACATGCATCTGCTGCGTCTGGGCTCGGAGCTTCCACTGGGTGAATGTAATCTATGACAATGTGTCAAACACAGATGGACACAAAGCGTAGAGAGTTGGAATCCTTTTCCAAATTCACACTAAAGAGACTTCTCACACCTCATAATAAGGGTTTACATTCAAGCACTAACACTAAGTAACAAGAGAAAAGGAGCTGAAAGTATATAGACAGGTGCTAGCAAAAAAAAAAAAAAAAGAAAAAAAAAGGCTTCAGTGGAGGACTGCATCTTGCCTGTTTGCCCCAGACTGCTCTTTTTCTCTCTGTCCCCCAGATTTAAAGCTTTAATTAAAAAGTGCCAAGTCAGACATGCAGGGGGGCAAAGGGATCTCCCCTTGCTTCTGGAGCCTCTGAAGCCAAGCAGGAAATGTTTGTACTGGTTGCCAGTGTGTGTCTGACCAGGCATTACACACGGATTTGGCCTCTGGGAATGCTGCTGCGCAAAGAACCACCGGCGAAACAAGACTCTGATGCCGTGAAGAGCTCTTTATTACATTTTTATTACACCAGGGGCGCCACGCTGGCATACAGGCTCACTGTGGATTGACCGGATGCGTCAATACTCCTGGAACGTGCAGTATGAGTTTGGGATGTGGTTTGTTTTTGTTAGGATGTGAGTCCAATTGCAACAGATTCTTTAAGACAACAGGTGCAAAGTGAAGCCACAAAAAGACACAGCATGAGTTTAAAACTGTTTGGATTATTGAGTGACTTTTTTGTTGTTCAGCTGATAACACATGGAGGGAAGACCAAATTAAACAGTAACAAACTTATATGTAATGTCATGGCCATTTTAATGATAGAGAAACAGTAAGTGATAGAAAAAGGGCATGAATAGCAGGAAAGATTCCTAAGGGAGGGAAAGAGAGGCCATAAAACTCTCTAAGGCAGAGAGCTCTCCTTTTTGCACTGTAGCTCATGTTAACTACAGGGATGGGGGTGGATTTCTCTCTTCTGGCCCTTTATTTTTTCTCTTTCCCTCCCTGTTTTTATTATTAGTAACAACAGAGAGACCACTCCATCACAGAGTATCCCTTAATGACAAATGACAATGTTGCTTTTGTCATCCTCTGGCTCCCTCTTCGTCTTCTTCCTTTTTCTGTCTTCTTTTCAACTTCTTCCTCTCTCTCTCTCTCTCTCTCTCTCTCTCTCTCCCTCTCTCTCTCTTTCTTTCTCTTTTTTTTTGGAAATGATGTAGCCAAGCCTTTGTATCTTAGCAGGGAAAAGCCTGTGGCAGGGCTCTATTGGACCGATTACCACGCTCCATCTGTAGGAGCCATCAGGGACGCCCGGGTCCGCATTCAGGGGCCTGTCACCTGCCCAGCAGGGGAGTTGGGAGGGATGGGGGGGGGGCTCAAGGGGAAGATGGGGGCTGTAGAGCCAGGGGCCGAGTGGGGGAATGAAGAGTGGGAGGGAGAGGGGCACAAAGGGGTCCAGAGAAGGGCCACTGGGGGCTGTGGAGGGACACAGCAGGGGAGCACCCCTTCATTCCCTCCTTCCATGGCCTGAGGGGCACAAAACTGGGGGATGGGGAGTCAAAAGGCTGACACAGAGAGGAGTTGGGAAGCTGAAGGTACCTGAGGAAGATGCTGGGCACGCTGGGTGCCAAAGTAAGGCAAATGGGAGTTCTCAATTTTACAAATTACATCCCAGCTTTTCACCTCACATATCTCTTTATCTGAATGCCCTCTCGCCATTTCCACACTTTTAAACCATGAACTCAATTTTTATGCCACAGAGGATTGATTTTTTTAGGCAAGCTGATGCAGGAGTGGGTTTGTTCCCACACATTTTCCTCAACAAATGACAGAAAAGGATACTGCTCACACAAAGAGAGGCCTCGACCTCCTACTTAAACACCCAAATCAAATTTTACGCTGCAGCTAAAGCACTAGGGAGCTGAAAATACTCTATTGCTACCCACAGTTTGGTTGTGCCTCTGACAAGAATCTTAATAGATAGAAGGATTATTATCTCTCAAGCGGAAATTGAGCCCGCAGTAGAGCGGCCCATGAAACTGTTTCTTTAGAACAAATAAGATCTTTGATCAGGTTTTGCTGAGATAACAAAGTCAGTAACATGAAAAATGTTTAGCACAATTTAGTATCATCAACAAGTAAATTCAACAGGTTCCCCCGTAATAAATCAAACAACTGCGTTTAAAGATGTGCATGCACACACACAATGTGCCCACCTCTGACATCAGTGCTATAAGCCCATCACACAACGTAAACACAACCATTTATTGATCAAGAGTGGAGACTGACAGGCAGGGAAGATAAACTCCAGAGGGTCGCAGATGTGAAACCTGGGGAACGTCCAGTTTCATTAGCTTCACCTGCAGCAGTGCCTCTGACCGGCCAAAAAAACCCAGTAGAGGATTCCAACTGTGAGGATAAAGACTGCTCTTGTTTATTGCATAGACTACTACCGTAGCCAAGACTTGTCTTGGCAAGCAGTCGCCGCGCTCCCACCCCTTTGGGAGATGTTAATATGAAGAGACATGCACAGGCGCACATAACCATGTCCGTGCTCACGTGTGCAAATAAATTCACACACAGTTTGAAATGACAAAAAAAAGGAAAGAAACAGAAAGTGTGACAGAGCTTGTGCAAGAGAATCAAAATAGAATCAAGCGAAAGGGATGAAGAGGAAAGAGAAAGCGGAGCATATGGAGCGGTTTATAGCCTTGTCTTGGTAGGGGCAGGCTAGCCCGTCCTCCAAGGGGCTGTTAATGGAAAAGATAATTGAGCTGGTGACATGTGTTCGCAACGCAAAACAAAGGGCAGAAGAGACAAATGAACTAGCTATTTGCCCAAGGAAGTAGATCTGGCCCTTTCAGGCCACAGAGTACAGTGCGAGTGGGCCACTGAATTAAATAAAGGCATGCCACATAGAGCCAGCGAGCAGATGCACTGGAGGAAAAGAATGGTTAACTGACAGCTTATGGACTCAGCTGGGGTTAACAGTTAAGGGAAAAATAGGAGTGAGTGGGCCGCTCACTTGACTTGCTAAAGAGCCCCCAGGAACCCACAGCTGCCTGGGAAAGGAGGAGGGGGTATGATGGAAAGAAAAAGAAAGGGAGATGATGATGTGATGGACAGAAAAAAATGGAGAGTATGAGCACAGGAGGTTGGCACTTAACGGACAAAGAAATGGCTTGCTTGAAGTTGAAAGATGTATCTCTGTCTAACTCCGGTGCAGTGACAAGAAGCCCGAAATGGCCTCGCTCGGCTATTATGTGTACCCAGTGTGTGGTGGTTATTATTTAGTTCCACTGCGGTGCAGTTAGGTGACAGTTTCACGGTGGCATTTCCACCCTCGGGGCCGGGACAATGCAGCCTCACAGGACCCACGCAGGGCCGCAGCAACAGGCCAGTCTGCCGCACGTTCCAGTCAAACAGACTAACCAGCAAAGATCTGCGTCAGCTATACCTCCTTTAGGCGAGACAGACAACCAAACAAGTCCCTCATTCAGAAAAAAAAGGGGGAAAATGAGAAACGAGAGTCATTCAAGCAACACTGGCTCCATGGTGTGACATGGCGATATTAGATTGTCAGTTGACATCTTTTCCCAAACATTATTGTAACCTCCTTTTCCTGGGGCCTGATAGTTTTAACAGTCAAGTGACCCAGGGATGGCCCCTGACCTTTTCACAGCAACTGCACAGGACTGCAGGGAAAACAGCCTCACCACTGACCCTGCCACAAAACCTCACAGACACTCGGCAGAGAGGGAAACCACTATCGCATTCCCTGCTTTCTCTTCCAGCCCCACAAACACCGACTATTGGTCATTTCTGTTATTTTTATCTTTTGTGTAAACTCAATTTCTGAAAGTAGTTCAGAGAGTGGTATCAAGAAAATTCAATCGTAAATGTTTTTCTTATGTTAAAGTATTTTTTCCTGTTTCCAATCATTTTATGTTTATTTATTAATTTCTTGTTAAGAGAGGAAAAGAGACATTCATCAAAATGGGAACAGTTGTCCTGACATGTCAATAATGTGCAATGTACTGGATGAAACAGCTCCACAAAAACTGAGGCTAAACAAAGTTAAGTGATTGACAACACTGTCTGGCTTTACTCAATTAACTATCCCATTGTGCTCCTCTTTGCAGAGTCCCCTTGCCCCCGACCCTTTTCTCCTCTCACCCCTTTATCCTCCCCATCACAGAGTTTTGCTTGGCTAATACTTCCAAGGAAATAGAGAGCTCTTTTTCTGCCCAGGCTCCTCTCCTTGACCTTCTATAGCTCATTGCTTCTCTTTCAGTCACTTCATAGTGTCTCAGGGGTTAGTGGGGAGAATGCGGAGAGTACATCAGCGCCGAGGGGCCGGCTCAGGGCAGGACCCCAGCCCGTTACTTCAAAGTTGGCCCGCATTCATTAATTGTCCTTTGAATTAATATTGGGGATCACAATGTGGGTGCCAACAGAGAAAGAAGCTTTAATGAAGCATAGACTCTGCATTCAGTTGCAGATCAACCACTGTGGATTTTTTTCTTTCTTTTTGACGAGTGAGACCTATATACTGAGATAACAGGAGAACGTTCTGGGTATCTGTCTCTGTCTATCTATCTATATATATATACATAAATCTAATCTATCCATCCATCCATATTTTCTGCTGTTATTTTTCGCAGCCCTTTAGGGTAAATAAGAATAATGAGCTCTGCCAGCACAGGAAAATGCAGAGTCAAGACTTCATATAAATTTCACCACTATCCAGCCCTGAGAGGAAAATGTGGCTGTAGCAGACATTCCTCTGGTTGCAATGAGGCCTTCTGTCTCCTCTAGACCCCTAGTCACAAAATCCCAAAAAATAAAAAAAAATCTTCATATATCTCCCTGTTTACAGTTACGGGTTACTGCCATGCTGCTCAAATACCATTGCTCCCCGCACGTGAAAGCCCCATATCTGTGTATATTCTCGTTTCATGGTAGTATAGTTCTAAAATGTGAAGATTGGTTTAAGATGGTATGGGCCAGGATGTTCGCTTTTGTCATAATTTTCTACTCAGCCTGCTTTTGAAATGAATATATAGAATACACAGACATGTTTGACTGCTTCAAAACATGGCATGCAGTCAAATTCAAATATGATCTTTTCTGCTCTGCTCCCTCTCCTAAATTTCCCCTAATTCTTAATCCATGCCAAAATCCCAGGGAGTCAGTAACCCAGTTTATTTACACAAACAAAGTCCTACTCAGCTCCTTTGACAAAAGCAGCTAAATCTTTCATGTTTTGTCAGCACTTGATTCCTCCTGTCCCCCTGGCTATTTGCCTGCCTCTGGACAATAGAGGCAGGAGAATGGCAGCAGATTGTTGGAATGCACCTCAATGAAACCAATTATTACATGTTGAGTGCGTTCACCATGGCAGATTTGAAAGAACTGGGCTCATTCATTTGAGCACCGCAGGACTCCCTTTAAAGAAAATTTATCCCTTTGACTGTTTGTATTTCTGAGCTTTCTTTTTTCTTCTCCTTCTTTCTGCGTCTCACCCCCTCCTGCCATAAACAGATCCTGTAAGAGTGGCTACCCCTCTTTCATGACTTTGGTTACTTTAATTAGTTAAATGAGGCTAAAGGCTAAAGTGCCACTGGTAATATATAGAGGATGCTATCAATTAAATCAATCCTGCCAATAGAAAGAACTTATTCCTGAAACTACAGGATACTCACATGTTTTGATTTAAATGTACCAAAGATCTGATGAAAGTCATTGTAAGTACATGTCATTGGTTGCGAATTTGATCAAATTTCTGCTCAGCCATGCATGTTTGAAGTTTGCAGAATTTTAATTTAATCATGCTTCAGTAATTCTAACTGCCAACGACAATGGAAACAACTTAAAATTACATACAGCCCATCATCTATCCACTTTACATAACGTGCCAGGCGCATGCTAATGCCAGACGCTCTGCTGTCCAGTAGACTTTATCCCACAAACCATAGCACTCTTTTTTTCCCAGACAAATAAATCTAAATGAGTCAGCTTTGATCTTAGCACTTAAGAAAAGCCAACAATAGTAGTAGAGGAGAAAGGGGCAGAGAGCAACAGGCCTCTCCCCGCCGCAACAATAGCCTCTGCAAACACCTACTTAATCAATATTTGGCCAGAAGACACTCTCTTAGCCCTCAAACCACCCTTTTCACATTCTAATGAAGTGCTATAAAAGAGAAAAGCAACTACTTCCACATCCAAGAGTCACAGGGATGAAATAGTGTCAATGAAGGCAGCTTAGCTGTTGACACAGTTTATCGTGTAAAACACGTTCATGTTATTTTAAATATATAAACACATATATGCATCACATTTAAGCTATTTGATTGTTGTTGTTTTTTTTCCTTTAGTACACATTTTTACGAATCACAAGTCATTTCTCAAAATCCAAAATTGACGAACCAAGAAAATCTGAGTAAAAAATCCAACGGCCTGATCTCTCTGCACCCTATCAGAATAATCTGATCTGCGCTTAAATATATTTGCAAAGTCCGCTTGATGTGGATGCCCCTCCGTGGCGTGGAGGGAGTGGGAAGTGTCCCGCACAGACAGCACATAAATGTGTGCGCCCAAGGCGAAAGGGAAGGGGCGGACTTTGTCTGAGATGAAAGTGGAAAGAAATAAAAGGTTTGGATTTAATCTAGTGGGGAGAAGAGTTTCCCTGTGCTCACTGGCTGAAGGCGTCATGCTCGCCGCGCAAAGACAAAAAAAAGCCTTGAATAAAAGGCCCCGAGCGCGAAAGTAACAGGAAAAGGCCAGCCCCGAATGTAACACAATTCAGTTAAAAAATCACGAGCCTCTTGCTCGCTGCCAAATGCGTTCAGGCATATTTAGTTTGATGAATATGGTTTTCGATTTTGGACATCAGTAATAAACAACATCCATTATATCTCAACCTCTGGCAGGGAATCCCTCCAGTCGCCAACAGGTCGTAAATCAACAGGTGTTTGTCTGAAAGCTTAGCTTCCCAATAACAAACGTTAACAGTGAGGCAGGAGCAAGAAAAAAACTGGCATTTATGTGCGCTATCTATGAACCAGATGCCACTGGGTCGTCCCTGAATAATTCATCGCTCATTGCGAGTTCATAATGTCTTCTCTCGGTCTTTTGTCAGCGCAGTTTTTCTCTCCCTTTCTTTCCCCATTCTGAAAAGCCCTGGCATCTTTTTGTACACCACTGAGCCGCTCGCTAGAGTTTGGCTTTTGTGCGCGTCAAACTGAGGTGTGAGGCTCAATGGACTCTCCATGCTTTGTCCCCTGAAGTTCATCCCCAAGTGTCCGATTAAGTATAAAAAAAACTTTCTCAGGCTTGAAAGTTAGACAAATGTTTGATTTAAAAAAGCTCTTTCCATAGGCACATGTGTTAACTCATAGAGATAACCTAGCGCATGCCCAGGAACCATAGGGGAAAAGTCTGTAAACTGTTGATAATTTTATAGAAATCCTAAATATCCAAATAAATACTCATTATTATTACCATTACCATTATTATTATTATTATTATTATTATTATTATTATTATTATTATTAT
>JABUIW010000217.1:8056241-8076168 GCA_013363375.1 Menidia beryllina
GTCAGGGGTTCTTATCTGATGCTGATGTTTGGTGACAATCTCTACACTCTGGGTGTACATTTGAGCCTTATTGAGAGCAGTAGTGAAACGAAATTTTGCATAAACTGTCCTGGAAAACACCGCCACATAAAAATTTTGTGCGCAGAACTGATAGTAAAATCGCAAGTCACAACCAAACTCAAACCTATTTTTGTGTCATAATTGTCTCCTCCTCCCCCCCCCCCCCCGACGACCCCTCGTTGACGGACTTGCTCCAGGTTAAAACGCCGTGGAACGCGGACCACCCCCACGCGAGACACACGACCACGGCGACGACACCTGCAAACACGCAGCGGTCATCACGTGTTGCGTCCGCGCCATTTTCTCCTTATTCGTCTCCACGGCAGCGCTCCTACTTCTGGGACTCATCTCCGCACATCTCTGATTCAAACCGACACGACCGAGACAATTACGACACAAAAATAGGTTTGAGTTTGGTTGTGACTTGCGATTTTACTATCAGTTCTGCGCACAAAATTTTTATGTGGCGGTGTTTTCCAGGACAGTTTATGCAAAATTTCGTTTCACTACTGCTCTCAATAAGGCTCAAATGTACACCCAGAGTGTAGAGATTGTCACCAAACATCAGCATCAGATAAGAACCCCTGACTTGAGAATTAAATGCAGTGAAATAATTTTCATAAAGTTTTCACTGGAAACAATTATGGGAAACCTTTGATTCAATTAAAACAGCTTCTCAAGCATTTTCAGCACTCACATGGTTAAACCAACAACACTATGAATATTTGTTGAAGATTTATAAACTCTTCAACAAACCGAGCAAATTGTGTTATCTTGTGACATAAATGTGGGTGGGGGGGTGACGTTTTTGGGTCTTGCAATAGAACAACAACCAAAAGCACTTTTTTAAAACAGACATAAAAGTCTGATAATAGTATTCTATTCTCATTAAAGTTTTTTGAGAGCTGACATCTAAAGTTATGAAAAAAGGTGAAGATATATAGGGGGCTTTTGGGGGTTTATGTCATGCAGCACTAAGGGGAGAACTAACAATCGTCCACCTGTAAGATGCATATCTTGTATGTTACAGAATAATTCACAACTTTTTAAATGGAAAATAATTCATTCACAAATATATATTAAAATATTCTCCAAAAATCTCCTTAAATGTGTATGTGTGGACATGAATGTACTGGTGACCCATGCTTGTATACTTTGTCATACTTTGGTGTCAAAAAACAAAAAAATATATGAATTCAACTTCTCTATCAAAGCTTTACATCTTTGTTAAGATGTTTAATTATAACATTTTATGGCATAACTTATAAAAACATTAGCTTTTGTGCCAGCGACTAAGCCCTTTTCCCTCAGAAGCCCCTCTAGCTCTGCCTGGTGGACCAGGTCAGCAGGGGATCGATGACCCTGAGGGGACATCAACCGGCACAAGATGAGAAATAACTTTGGGCTGAGAGGTAAAGAAACAATGAATATGCGGATGACCTTCCATGGGGTCCTAATTAATCACATGACTGATTAAGTTCACCAAAGATCACACAGGTGTTATATGTCAGGGGAGTATTGAAGTGGTCTTTTTTTGGGTTAGCTTGGTATGAATGAATCGAGCCTCAAACCGTATTCCCAACCATTTCACTACACAGAAAAAAAGAAGCAGCTTACAATGCCATTTTTGGGAACCATGATGAAGAAGATGTCTCGATTTGGTGTGGATATGCACCGAAACCCAGACACACACTGAGCATTTATATCCACTTAGTGTTTTTTAAAGGAGCAACAGCGGTCTCAAGAGTTAAGATACATCCTTTTCAGGTCCTTCAAAAGAACTCCTTCATTTGGTCAGGGAGTAATGCTACAATGACAAAGGCTTGAGGGAAAAAAAACAAGGAGGGGGGCCAGGCTTCCACTGGGAGCAATATAGGCAACGCTGTGTCTGGGGCAGAGGGCCTCATTTCATGGGGACTGTAGGGCTTAAAGTTGAAGATTACTTTGAAATCTGCATCCCCTACCATCAAACTCTCTCTGTTTCTCCCACCCTTCCTCCTCCTTCCAGCCATCACTGCCACTCCCCAAAAAATAAAAAGCTATCCTCACAGAAAAGGGGATGAGCTGGGAGCAGATCCTCTTTGATGACAGAGAAGGATCCTTTTGTTCCCTAATCCCCACACAAACCCCTCCCCAACTTTTCCTCTGTAGGTTCAACTGGACATCAAGGGGCTTCATAATCAGCCAAAAATTAAACAAAAAGAGAAGAAAAAAAGCACAGTCACACCTCCTGGAAACCCACAGACTTTAAAGGGTTGGAGTTTTGTTAAATAGTGAGAAAGCAAAAAAGTGGAATAGCAGTCGACAGCCGATGTAAAACCCCAGAAGCAGACAGTTGCAGGAAACATCTCCTCTCTTTGGTCAACTTCCCTTAAGTGGTTGCAAAGTGTGTCTGACTCATTATCAGATTGGACACACATATTTGACCGAGCAGATAAAAGTGTTCCCTTTACTCATAACATCTGCCCTTTGATGGTTTGTGTCACATCGTGACCCCTAAGATACGGCCTGAGGAGAGCGATTACCGCCCCTCCGTCTACACTTTTGGTCGCCATGTGACCGAACGCTTGTGTGTATGTGGCGGGAACCGTGTGGCAGAGTAAGGATGAGTATGTACTTGTAAGAATAAACTTAAAAAGCCATATGGCATGCAAAATCCCTATAGACAACTGACGTGGAATCGATGCGCAGGGTCAAAGCGTCAATCAAAGAGGATCCTTTGCAGTTCACTTATCATGCCGCAGTAGAGGTGTTGAAGAAGGCTTTAGTTTAGAGTATGTTCTTTGTCTTTCTTTATTTCCTAACAAACACAAGTTGATATCTTTCTGTAAAGTTGAAGTGAATTTGGTGAAAGTATGAACAGCTTTGGTGGCACACATGCAAACAGACTCCCTCTGGTGGACAAAAATGAGGAGTGATCCTGAACTCTGGACCTGTTCATTGAATTGTTTAATTGTTGTTGGTTTTTTTGTTTTATTTTTTTTAGAATTCTGGCAATAATGCAACACTTTTAAATCAGTTGTGTAGAACCAGGGAAACTGGCCACGGGGGGCCACAGTTTGAAATCCCTGGTCCATGTGAACACGTTTTCATAGAAATTTATAATATAAACTACAACTATGTAAAAAAACACAATAAAAAAAAGACTCTCTTTAAAGTGTATCAGGGTGTGATTAAAGACAATCATCCGGTCCAAAAATCAGACATTTAAATACAGGTTGAGGTTTGGACTTTGATCGAGCCATTTAAACTTGATCTTTTTCCCCTCAGCGATTTTGTTTAAGATTTGCTAGTGTCCTTGGAAATATCATCTTGTCACATGACCCAGTTTAATTGTCAGACAGATAGTCTTACATTTGACACTAAAATACTTTGTTACAGATTGAGGTCACCTTCACGTGTGCAAGATACCCAAGGTCCTGCAGCTGAAAATAACCAGAACTATGCTTTACTTGTATTAGTTTTGTGTTCGGTTTAATTTTAACCTGTGTTTATAGCATTATGACAAATGTATTTAACTTTTCACTCGTCCTTTAAAAGATTTCTTTTCAGAAGGTTGCTACCCAGATTCATATGTATTCATTGAGCTGTATAATTTTTTGTTGATAAGCCTTCCAAAAACACTGAATATCCACCTTTTTATTTAATTGCCAAGAACTTAAACATTTAGCATGCTAACTTGAGACCTGGAAATGTTCCTAGCTTCCTGAGCTTTGCACTATTGATCTTGTAGTAAGCTCGCTGGGTCGTCCATTCCTGAGAAGATTGTCAATTGTCTTGAATGAGTCCGCTTGTAAAAAATCCTTCTCAATGTAGAATGATGGAAATAGTTTGTGAAAGAACAGAAAATCACTGTTGATGGTTTTTTTGGCATTGTGATCAATGTTGTTTTCTTTTTTTAAAGTTTATACTTATCTTATTGTAAGACCTGGTACAGATCTGATTTTTTTCCAGTGCAAACATAAAGCAATCAATGCAGCGTGTGCAATATTTTTCACAAGTTGATAAAAAAAATTCATTAATCAAAAAGCCATTTCAAATAAAATTTTGCATGTCACTGTCTTAGCCCCTTTATGCTTTCTGATGATATCTTGTTGAATGATGAATGTAATTTTTACTAAAAAGGTATACTCTACGATTATGTTTGCAGCTACTGTTTATTCTTGTAATTGAGTAGAGAAATCATACTAGCCTGACCAGAAATATTTTTCCTAGGCATTCATTTAAAAAAAAATGTTAAAAATACTGAAAAAAATCTCCAATTTTTACATGTCTCTTTTTTTCGTCAGAGAAGAAAAAGTCTAAATAGCAGAATGGACTAAACAGTTGTATAAGGGGTTGCTTTGCAGGACCCCAATCACCCGTCCTTATAATGAACTGTGGACAGGTTACATGCCCACCGTTGGCGCTCACCAACAAACCGTTTTTAAAAATTACAATACAGACAATACATTACTTGATCAGAAAAAAAGCTTAGAAATTATTTTTAGCTAACGTTGTTCACTAAAGTCAATCAACTGCGTAACAGTTTAAACGAGTGCAAGTACCCTGCTTTGCTGTGACAACTTCAGGAGAGACGATCCGGATATTTGTGACCGCTAGTAACCCCACTGACGTCTCCTCTGCCCCAAGCACGCGCCACCTCTGGACCTCCAATCGCTGGTGGAGAAACATTGTGACGTCAAGGAGTAGCTTCCGGGCTGACAGCACTGGCCCGGTGATTCTCAGATTTACATTTTTATTTTTCGTCCTGTAACAAATTTTCAATTGTGATTACAAATAAACCACCTGTTCGGGCTGTACCAATAACCCCCCACACACCGGACCTGAGAACCAAATGAAAAATACTCGAATCCGGACTGTAGCGACTCCGGCATAGCGGTTGAGAAAAGAGGTGAGCATTTGTTGCGGTGTGTACGCTTTGCAGATGTTGCTGTGTGGGAACAATTGTAGGCGACCGGTTTTCTCCTCTGCGCGCCACACCATTGTTAATATGGCGTGTATTTGCTCATATTTTTTAATTATTTGTATTGCTGACTTAAATCCAGGGCCAATATGTTTCATTCAGCTTTCACTCCTCCAGCAGCCGGCGTAAACCACCGTGGTCCTACTTAGCTTGAGGCTAAATGCTAGCTGGGCTAGTTTCTGTTGCGTCTTTGAATCCGCTAACTGCTAATCTTGGAGCTATCTCCACTGCCACTGCTCATTGAAAGGAATGTCCCTGCGTAACCTAAATGCAGTAAAAACGACGTATTCTATCTGAAATAATAGCGCAGGACATCGTAGCCACCGGCGATAGCCACTAGTCAAAGATGTTCGCGTGTAATAACGAGCACTACACTGTTCTTGGTAGAGCAAAATAACGACCATGCTAATGGCAAATGGAAAATAAACAATTTTGAAAAGACATTTATCAGACTGTGTAAATTAACAGTTTAGCATCGCCCTACTCTGAAAGTGTTAGTCATGTGCCGTCACGAGGAATACAAAGAATAGTATTTATCTGTTCTGTTTATGGTAGTAAGCCCTGTTGGCAGAAGTTTGACTGTTAAGTGCTACTTCAGTGTGTTTAGAAGTGTCCTGCTAGAAGGAACATCATTTTATTACCAAAAATAGAGCATTAAAAAATCAATAGCTCGTGCTTAAACTGTGGATTTTAGTGCTGTAATCGGTCGAGGTGGTCAGTTTAAACCAAATGGTCACTTTAATTGGAGCTTACTCTTATGACTCATAGATATCACAGTTTCTCAAATAAATAAATGCATAGAAGTTACCCAAAGAGTAATACCGTGTGCGGTAAATCAAAGTATTATTAAATGTCAAGTAATTAATGAAAACTGATTATAACTGTTGTGTTTAAGGCTTTTATCAGAACACCACAATTTGTGATACCTTCTAGACTTATCTCTTTATGAATCCTTTTTGTAAAGTGAAAAAAACTATCATATTAACATTGTAATGAAATTTTAAAAAGGTGCTCTCAGTCATATGTGTCCTTAGCACTGGTATTAAAAATAGTTCCTGTTGGAGAAAAAGGCTAAACATGTCACTCTTTTAAGTGAGCGTTTATTTGTGCCTCTGTACAGCACAACCCGATCGAATATGGGTTTCAGGCTAGATGTAAAAATACTAAATCCTCTCCAGCAGCAGAAATAGTACCTAGGAGAGCGCATAGGCACTATATTCAAAGTAAGGCGAGTACATAGTGACCAAACCTGTATTACTAGCAGTGAAGAAACCCAGAGGGAGATTTAACAGACCATGTTGAGCCTGTGAAGTTGTTCTTTCTTTTTTTAACTTGGAAAATACTGTTGGAATTGTCGGTTGGTCGATTAAGCTGCTGCCAAACAAGTGAGGCAGGTTCGTCCTGCGGGGCATTGTGTCTGTGGACAAAAATGTGATCATAAAGCCAGTTGTGGTTTCGGGATGGAACTCGTCATCGGAAGAGGCACCCAGAAAAGATCAGTTGAATTCAGCAGATGATGCTAAAGGCACCTTTGCAGCCCCTTGTTTTGGAGTGACATAATTAACTCACACGCATGTTTTGAGTAGTGAACTCCATTGAGCCATTTCTTGTGAAGAATAAAGAGGAAAAAAAACATTGGCCTCTGCTATGTAATGGATCCCTGGACATGCAATCGAGCACGACACCCTGCAGAGCATGTGACCCATATTTGGTTTCTGGGTTGGCTGTCACTCTAACTTGACTTCCTTCTGGTTCGTCGTTTCTTGTAACCTGTGTTTCCCTGCGTGAGCAGCCCACCTCTGAGTTCCGTGTTAGATTCTTAGCAGAGCTGTCACTTCAGCGGGCCCGGGTGTGCAAACCTCCGCCCTGACCTGCAGTCCTCTCTCTGCGGGCAGCCTGATGAGTCACTGCGGCTGCTTTTAGGGGGGCCGGATGGCTGCATTGCAAATCACACTCTGTCCTTAAGCATCCCTCGCAAATAGCTGAGCTCCCAGGAAGATGATCAGAGCCGATCAGATGTTTTGTCGCACTTGTGCCAAAAATCTTAGACGAGATGAGTGCAGCACAAAACGTTGCTGCAAATAGTACCCAGTGGAAAAAAACAGAGAGAGTGGCCCTCTCTCTGTTTTTGTTAAAGGGAGTTATATCTTATTTTGCAGTCTGAAGACTCCATCACTGCATTAGGCTGTATTATGTGCAGATTATTTAATTATTTTACAAATTGTTCAATGATGCAAGTATACCATTTTGTTTTTATCTTTCACATTGTCTTTGCAGTTTTAAAACAGCCCAAATCAATGCAGTTAGTTCTTTATTCCTTTTAAAGGATGGCAGTTAGTAGCTGGAGTTGCTCGGCTCCTAAAAATGTATCAATTTAGCCTTGATCCAGACCTCTTATCACCTCCTCTGAAGTGTTATGTTGTTTTTATTTCTTACAGGTCTGGTTGCTTTGGTGCCTTTGGCCTTGATCGATTGCGCCTGGCCAGAATACAGAGAGTAGAAACCAGTGCACGGTGCTGTGGCTCATAAGGTTTGATCAATCTCAAGCATTGACTTCATCCTCAAAGATGAAGTTGAAGGAGGATATGAACCCCCTGCTGCTGCAGGTTTTCCGCTCCGTGGTCTGGGTCTACTCTGTCATCACCTTCATTCCCTGGTACTTCTTCTCTGGGTCGGGCTCTAATTTGGAGCAATCCCGCCGAATTAAGGCCCATTCCATCAGCAGACACCCAGCAGGACCTTACAGAGCCATCAACAGCCAAGAGAAGTTGGTGGCATGGCTGCATCCTGGCATAGAGACCCTGGACAAGATGTTTGAGCACGCCGCAAGAAGGTTCCCAAAGAGAGACTGCCTGGGCACCAGGATTTTACTCAGTGAGGAGGATGAAATCCAGCCGAATGGCAAGGTGTTCAAAAAGGTGAGCCGATGACATGTGTTCATCTCGTTTAATTGATTTTTGTAAGATTTCGGGCTCTTGAACGGATCCTGTGATTAAGAGCTCGAATTTGCTTTAATCTGGAGGAAAACAAACAGCTAGTCATGTCCGAATGATCCCCCTGCTGCTGCTTTTGGGGACATTTTGGTAACAGCAGTCTGACCTGGCTGGACCCCGTAATAACAGGAAGTGCTGCAGTCTACTGAAAACAGCCACGTTGGAGGTGACAGAAAAATGGTTGGAGCTTCAGCACAATTTGACAGATTTTATAATTAAATAAAGAAGGCTAAAACTATTTATCCTCTATATTGTAAACACAGTAATGCAAGTTTTTATATTTTTAGCTTGATATTCATTTAGAAAGCAAAGCAAGCGGCTGTGAGGAAAATTGTGACTCCATGAGAACGATACATTCTGTATGGTCTGCAGCTTTTCATGAAATAAGCAGCAGAGACAGAACTGAAAATCCTGAAAATCAATATAATTTGTTTTGTCAACTACATAATACTCCATCCTCCTCTTTTATGTGGTGAAGGGCAATATTTGTTTTTTTTAATCTATTGACTGCATTAACAGTAGTCCAAGGCCCACCTTTGAATAGATTTCGTGCTAGCAAGCTGTCATAACCTTTGAGAACGTCACCCTCACAGAAGACCTGGCTCTGTTTGGTTAACAAACAAACAAAAAAAACAGATTTAGATGCTCTTGTGTAGCCGTATTGATAAGGTTGGAACCTCACAACCCCTCTGCTCACCAGCAGTTAAACAGGTTGACTGCAGCTCCGGGCTGGCCGCTTTTGGCAGCATTTAACTCATTGACAGTGTTTTCAGTACTACTGGGGGTTAGAATATAGATTCAAATGCACAGCTTACACGATAAAGTGTGCTTTTTTACTGACTGCTCAACAGCCAAACATATCCTGTAGATGGCAGTCACCCCCAGAGGGAGGAGGTTGTTTGACTGTCCGCTCCATGAACCACTTTCACAATCAGTTTTTTTGGCTTGTCCACTTCTGCTTTGTTGTATTTTATTGTTACCTTTTGTTGTATCTTGGGTAATTAGTCATTTGTTCATAAACTGTCCTGTTAAATGTAAACTGCTGCTGACAGGATCCTCTGAAGCTACACAGGCCTGTTGATCAACGCTCTATGGGCAATTTCTGTGTCGCTTGGGGCCATTTGTGTGCATAATTCTGATTACTTCCAACATCTGCGTGTCACGCGTAGGTCATTCTGGGGGACTATAACTGGCTCTCGTATGAAGAAGCCTACCATGCGGCAAAGTGCTTTGGCAGCGGGCTGGCAGCTCTCAATCAAAAGCCCCTGTGTAACATCGCCATCTTCTGCGAGACCAGAGCTGAGTGGCTCGTGGCAGCACAGGCCTGCTTCATGTACAATTTCCCACGTGAGTGACTGAGCGGCTGGCTAAGGTAACTCAAAAATCCATCATCTGACGGGAAATAACAGGCCTGATCTGCATGGCCCTTTACAGTTGTCACCCTGTACGCCACTCTGGGGCCCAAGGCCATCGCTCACGGCCTGAACGAGACGGAGGTCACACACATCATCATAAGCAAAGACCTGCTTCAGAGCCGTCTGAAGGTACGCGTCCAGCTGTGCTGCTCCATCTGCGTCGGACCCGCTGAATGAGTGTTTGTTCATCATGTGTTGCATGAGAGCTTGACAAGAAGCTAACAGCAACTTTGCTTAACTGCCTTCTTCCTCAAACCTGTCCACGTCGAATCCCCCCCCCCAGGCGATTCTATGTGACGTGCCGAGGCTGCAGTACATCATTGTCGTGGACAGTAAACCCGCCAGCTGGCCGGACATCCCAAGGGGCATCAAGATCCACAGCATGGACGCTGTGAAAGAGCTGGGATCCAAACCTGATAACAGTGAGTCCCGGCGCAGTGGGATTAAAGCGGTTTCTAATTTTGTCGGGGACATTAGAGTACACTGATGGGTGCTTAACAGCCCGACGTGCAAGTGGAGTGTGTGACACAGTCATTCAATCACAACCTACTGAGTGTGCTGCATGAGTGATAATGGTCACCGACTTTTTAGGAGAGGGAGAGGAAACGTCACGTTGGTCACTTAATCCCCGCTTTATTTATTTTTTGCTATCATGAGGTTTTCTGAAATCTGAGCAGGCACTATTTGTGGGCAATATGAACTAAAATAGAATTTAAGAAAACTTAGTTAATGCTTACAGAAGTTAAAACATTTTCAAGCGTGACTTTTTATTCCTGAAATGAATTTTGTAATAATAATAACAATAATGTCGTGTGTGTGTGTGTGTGTGTGTGTGTGTGCCAACCCTTTGCTCCGCAGTCGAAGAGAGCCGCAGACAGCCGGAGCCTTCAGACATCGCAGTCATCATGTACACCAGCGGCTCCACAGGCATCCCAAAGGGTGTTATGATCTCCCATGGCAACATCATCGCTGGCATCACAGGCATGGCTGAGCGGATCCCTAACCTCAAGTACGCAGACACCAGTCTCAGTGCTCATTCTCTGACACTTCCTGTCTTTGTTTTTATTACGCTCCAGCTCTCAGAGTCTGCCCCGTGTGTGTGTGTGTGTGTGTTTTGCAGTTATTCCCCAACCATTCGTTAGACTGTGTGTTTCTGTGTTGCCTCAGTATGTATTCCTTAGTTTCTGCATTTACTCAATGTGTGGACTTTCTGTGCCGGCAGTGAGACGGACACCTACATTGGTTACCTACCTCTGGCCCACGTGTTAGAGCTCAGCGCAGAGCTGGTGTGCATCTCTCATGGATGTCGCATCGGCTACTCCTCACCTCAGACTCTAGCCGACCAGGTCAGTGTATAAATGGACGGAGAACCTTGACATCTGGCATAAAATCATGTTTGTTTTTTCCTTTCAAATTCATTTATCACTTGGAATATGACCTGAAATCAGTCGAAACTGACCAGAACTATTATATTTTCACAGTCCACCAAGATCAAGAAGGGCAGCAAAGGAGACACCAGTGTGCTGAAACCTACTCTCATGGCTGCTGTACCCGTGAGTCCTGTTGGCCAATCACAAAGCTGTTCATCAGGTTTTAACGGTAACATTTCCTTGCGGGGTTTGACAAAAAGGCAGTTGAGTGTACTTTCGAAACCTGTGCAGGAAATCATGGATCGAATCTACAAGACCGTCATGACCAAAGTGGAGGAGATGAGCAAATTCCAGAAGAGCCTGTTTGTGCTGGCTTACAACTACAAGATGGAGCAGATCTCCAAGGGCTACAGCACACCTCTCTGTGACAGGTTAGGGCCTCTGCACCCACCGTTCCCACCAGCTGCTCCACTGACACACACAAGCTGACGTCTACCTCTTTCCCTTCACGGCTAACACGGCACAGATTCTTCCTATCCTCACTAACGAGCTACAGTGAAAGGATCAGGGATGAATCGTTGGGCGTGTAATTAGCTGATCAGTGTTCGGGCGTCTGCTGCCTTTTCAGCTTTTAGTCTTACTCCATCTGGATAAAAGAACGACTTTCTGTCTGTTTTTCTTCTCAAGAACTTAGACTGAGAGTATCAATTCATCATGATTATATCCACCCCCACCCCCCCTCCCTTCCAGTCTGGTGTTCAAGCGGGTGCGGGCGCTCCTCGGAGGTAACACGCGGGTGCTGCTCTCTGGTGGAGCTCCGCTGTCAGCCGCCACACAGCGCTTCATGAACATCTGCCTGTGCTGCCCCGTGGGGCAGGGCTACGGCCTGACGGAGACCTGCGGGGCCGGCACCATCAGCGAGAGTAAGGGCGGTGGGGGGGTTTCGGGCGGGCCGCGCCGTGGACCGTGCGCATTTGCCGACACTAACCGCTTTGGCTCCACATTTCAGTGATGGACTACAGCACGGGCCGGGTCGGGGCTCCTTTGGTCTGCTCGGAAATCACGCTGAAAGACTGGGAAGAAGGTGAGCGGGAACACCAACAGGTCCATCCCCCTCCAGGGAAGGCCATCAAGAGACGGCATTAATCAGCACGTTGTCCTCACCTTTAGGCGGATACTACAGCACAGACAAGCCAAACCCGAGAGGAGAAATTTTGATTGGCGGGCCCAATGTAGCAATGGGTTACTACAAAAGTGAAGGCAGGAACCACGAGGACTTCTTCGTGGACAAGAATGGGCAAAGATGGTTCTGCACTGGAGACATTGGAGAATTCCACTCCGACGGCTGCCTTAAGATCATCGGTAAGGAATCCAGAAACTGACGTGTGTTTTACCCCAGTCAGGAGTTTAAAGTGTTTTTCTGTCTGCAGACCGTAAGAAGGACCTGGTCAAACTGCAGGCAGGAGAATACGTCTCTCTCGGAAAAGTGGAGGCTGCTCTGAAGAACTGCTCGCTCATTGACAATATCTGTGCCTACGCCAACAGGTATGATCATTCACACTGTCCCCGCCCATCGGCGGCTTAGTTTCTCCATGGACTTGGAGAAAAGTGTTCACAAAGGTCTTTCCCTCCTCTAGTGATCAGTCATACGTGATCTGCTTTGTGGTGCCCAACCACAAGCAGCTAATGGCATTGGCTGAGCAGATGGAGGTCAAAGGCACCTGGGAAGAGATCTGCAACACACCTCAGATGGAGAAAGAGGCCCTTCGCATCATAACCGAGGCCGCTATCTCAGGTATGGAGGGGGGGAAAAGTTGTATCTTCATTGCACAGCATCGCTAACAGAACTTAGCGCTGGTGTGTGCTTGCATGCTTTGTGTAACGCTCATGTTATTGGATCTGAACCTAATTGTGGTTCTGCTCTCCAACCAGCCAAACTGGAGCGCTTTGAAATCCCCATAAAGATCCGTCTGAGCGCCGAAGCGTGGACCCCAGAGACAGGATTGGTAACCGACGCTTTCAAACTGAAACGCAAAGAGCTCAAAACGCACTACCAAGAGGACATTGAGCGAATGTACGGTGGAAAATAGCACACAGATGCACTCCAGGCAACACATGCAACATGGAACACAAGGAGCTCTAAGGTCACAAATAGGAGTACTTCAAAAGGAATTTAGACACAGGTATTATATTCATACTTTACTACAGACATAGAGAGAATCCTTAAGTTCCTCCTCAGCTTCTCTGCAACAGCTTTGATCAAAATAAGGGGGGGGGATCTTGAAACAAGCTTAATGCTTTCAGTCAAGACCAAGAGGCAGAAAGAGCCCTGATAGAAAAACTGAGCCAGACAGGTGCGCACGCTGAAACTCCCTAACAAGCCCACTTCCATGGATGTAGCCCTTTTGTGTTGCCATGACTACCAAGGCTGCACATCAGGTGGGACCTTTGCATGACTCCATCTGAAGCGAACGTTAGGCTAGACATATATATATATGAATCTATAGCAGCCCGCGCTCTCCTTTTGCTTCCTTCCCTCCTCACCTGCTCTCAGGAGCCTCCACCTACACAGCTGGGTCACGGACAGGCGGGGTAGCACCACCCTGACGGAGAAACCTTGGGCTCTTAGTATCTTTCAGGTTAGAATCTTTTGCAGGGATCTCTATTATCTTTTAATGTTTTTTTTTTGTCTCTGTTGTAGTTTTCCCTTTGGTTTGTCAGCTTTGGAACCCATTTGACGAGTCCTTTTTTCTGTGTGATAAACCGGTGTTGCAAAGCCATGAGAGATTGAGCATTAAGATGTTTTAAAACACATTTCTACTGTTACTTAAAGGTTGATTTATTTTGAGGGGTTTTGTCTCTCTGTTTTTTTTTTATTCCCTATTTGTTTGTGCTAATTGTCCTTTAATGAGCTAGCTTCCTTTTTTTAATGTAATTTTCGTCCTTCAAACTTTCTTTTTTCCCAAATTTTGCTCTTTGAGTGCATGTTTACTGATTTAAGTCGTCGGTCGCCGTCCCAGCTCCTATAGCAGGGTCAGACTTCATTTTTAGAAGATGTCCATTTAGATTTTGCGTCCACTGCGACTTGTAGGTTCTTCGATGTACACTAAACCTGCCACATTAGCTCTGTGTTTCTCATGACCAATGCACGGTTCTGGATGTCCTCAAGGGAAGTCAGCTTGCTGTAGAAAAACAGTTCCATTACTTAGCCTTTCACTGATTTCTGTACCAGTTTACTCATTGGTGCGGCTTAAAATATTTACCATAGATCTAGTCATTTAATTTTTGAGTCAGCTTTTATCTTGTTTTTTTTACATATGAATATGAAATACAAAATGAATGTGCAATATTTATACTCAAATTTTACATATGTAAGGAAGAATCTAATGCACAGGCAACAGTTCCTCTTGGGTGTTATAATGTTTAAGCCTCCAGTGTCCCGGATGGAAGGCTCGTGGGAGAAGGCCGCAGAAATAATGATGAGGACGGTAGAGAGACACTGATAAAGACATTTTGACGTTGCCTGTTCTGAACATACTGTGCTAAAAGAAATTTAAACTGAAAACGAAACATTTGGCATTGTAGAAACTGCATGATGAAAAGCGTGCCGCCGTAACAAAGCACCTGAATAGAAGACAAAAGCGCACTCCAGGGGAGAAACTGAAGAAACTCTTAAAGGATACACTCCATTTTTGATCGAGTACATGGGAGTATTTAGTCAGTTCACCTCACAGCGTGCGGGTTACATTTCTGTATATTTAAACTGGTTGATGTGTATGATACTGTATGTGCAGTGTATATAAAAAGCTACAGTTCCAGCGGATTCTGTCACCTGCCGTTTCTTTTGATTGTCCACCAAACGTATATTATTACCGTACTCTAGGTTTCCACACGGGTGGCGATATCTAACGAATGGCAGTATTGCGAATTTTGTTTGCTTCTTCAGTATTTATTCCTCTCGAGACTGAAGAAAGAAAAAATGGCATTTGGTCTGTGGTCCTTTGTAAGTTGGACATCTTTTTGCTGCCACCTTTTCTGAATGCAAACCCTCCCCTGCTTGTAGTAACGGCACATGGAGCAAGGTACAGTCATGTGCCCTAACACAGGGGCTTATCCCATGTCCACTAGCTTCAGCTTGTAAAAGTTTGGCCACACTATAATGTATTTTGTCATAATACCCGTCGTCTCTTTTTCTAGAAAGGAAATTCAAATAAATGATCTGTTCTCTATTTCAGTGAAATGTCAGTACCTTACCTGTACTGTTTGCTGCTTCTTTTTTTTTTTCTGTCTGCCTGGCAAGAGGCGGCTAGTTGCCTTCTGACACACACGAGGGGTCTTAAGAATGTGAAGGATTTTTCTTTGTTTATGGCACAACTCTTCCCACGAAGAAACATTCATCCAAACTCACAGCAAAAGCAGAAACAGTGGGCGCCGCAAAGACGAGTTCCACCCCTCTGGATATGTTCTCCTTCTTTGCAAATAGGTTGAAAGAGGTGAAGCTCAAAGATCAAAAGCGAGTTCAAACTCCTGATAACTGTACATTTGATATGTTTAATAATCTTTGTTACCGACCGGTTCTGGGGATCTCTCCTTATTTTGTGTGATGTTACGCGACCCTGCAAGCTGAGCTACGGCAAGTGTCTCTTTCCTTATTTATTTGTGATTTGGCCTTGAGAATTATGTACTGAAAATAAAGAAAGTTTGTGTTATACCGGCAGCTCGCGTTTGTGTTTATGAGCGTGTGTGTGTGTGTGTGTGTGTTTCGTAGATTGGTGATCTTTTAGGTCTAACGTGCAACTGACGATAAGCAGCTTGATTGGAATCATCCTGAAACTATGGTTTCTATGGCAACAAAGGCGAGTGAGACTCTAGGTGTACGTGTCTGGGAGTGTGTTTGTGAAGGGCTGTGTGGGGCTTTGACGCAAATGGAGCGCACAGTTCTGGGAGTCAACCTGCATTCAGAGCTGGTGAACAAAGGATTCTCTTTCCTTTCAAACATAGAAAGGTGGCATCTCACAAGATCATCAGCACATATATTGAAGGAAGAAGCCTGGCTGTGTGCCCAGGTGCTTCTATGTGAGAGAGCCTGGATTCATAATTTTAGGACAGCAATCATCAGAGCTGTTACCTTTTGAAAATGATATTCAACTGTAAAATAAAAAAAGACTATGAATAAAGTTGATTATTGGTTATATGACTCTCTTTCTGGCCATCAACTCAATAAAGATGTTGTCAATATCTTCTTGTGAATCATTTTGTTTCTGCTATGGGATCGTCTGGCTTGCTGGCCCTGTCTGCATTTCAGTGGAAGAATAAATAAAAAACAAGCCCTCAGAGACTCAAGAGCAATTTCTCAAATCCCTCCGCATGACTTTCGCCATTCAATCCTTTGGGGTGAGTCAGTGAGTCACAGGCGTAATACTCTCTTCATTAGTCCACTGATTCTGATGTGCACACACAGGAAGGAGGGAATCGACCTCAAACATCAGCTGCAGCCAAGCAGCAGGATGGTCGGGTTCCACATTGTGCGAGTGTGGTGTATTATCTTGTCTCTATCTTTCTCCTCCAACTCATTTTCCCTCTCCTGCTGCGATGTTTGGCTCGCTCGCCCTGTCTAGTTATGACTCAGAGGTGCGCAAAAAACTTTTTTGTCTGTGTATGTGTGCGCGCACACCCCTGCTCAAGTCAACGCCAGACTGAGGCTTACACAGGGATGAGCTTAGTTGGACCTGGGCTGCCTCATAACTTCAGAAAGGTTGTGGGTGGTGTCTGGAGAGGAAGTGAGAAATATTAGATCTTTGGCAGAGTCATGGTGGCAAACAAGTATGAGGACTGAGCAAAAGATTTTTCATATGCATTAAAAACTCAGCGGAGAGACTATGAGCTCCATTCAGATACAATAAAAGAGGCAACTTCTTATTTACCAATCAAACATCAAGAATGTTCCTGGGATAAAGTTTTAAATTCATACTATTGGCTAAACTGTTCAATCATAACACCTAAATCTAACAGAGCAATGATACACTTAAACTCTTTAAGATTTTTGATATTTTTTATGTACAAATTTTTGCACCCTCCACCCCCTTTGATCAAAGGGACCAAATAGAAGTCTCTTTGGTTTCTAGAAATACATAATGAAATGTATTAATACATGATACTGCTTTGAAATCATTTGTTTCTCCTGGAGGTACATGTTCTTTTGCCACTCTGACAAGTAATACTCAATATTAAGATCATAATTACTCTTACTAGTTATATTTGTATTCAAATATAGTTGGACACTACTGTAAATATCTCTAATTGTATAACACAACTTGAACGCCCTCTTTGGTTGACAGTGTTTTCTGATCTTGTTTTTCTGGGCGTGTGATGTGTCAGGCCGACCTCTGGCTGCACGGTGCTTGGCACCGGCGTTGCTCGCCATTTGGCTCGTCATCATTCAAGGGGTCAAGTGAGAGATGGGAATGCATGTGGGGTCTGGTAATGAGCTTGAGCGGAGAAAGCCAGGCGGTGAGGCCGAGAAGGGGAGGGGGGGCGAAGACGGTGAGGCAGTGAGAGAGGGAGAGGCAACCGATACGTCTGGGCGATGACTCACTGATGCTGGGTATTTATAGCATCAGCAGGGAGGAGGGAGGGGAAGGGAGGAGAGAGAGGGAGGGGAGGGGAGGCGTGGGGGTGGAGGAGCGAGGGGTCAAGCTGTTTGAGAGGCGGCCAGGATGGCATCGTGACAGGATGACAGGGAGTGGTGCAAGGGAAAAAAGGGGGATGAAGAAAGACACAGAAAGAGAGAAGCAGTGGGAGGGGACAAAGCATGGGATGAGGTAGAAAAAAAGTGGTGAATGGAGGTGGGGACAGTGAATGAGACTGATGGAGACAGAAGAGGGTGAACAGCGAGGAGAAAGAGAGGAGACAAAAATAGAATACTTATTTAAAATTCTCTTATTAACTTGAATGCTGTTTGCCTAACGGCAGGGACAGCATCCTGTTAAATTTGATGTGCAGGAAAATAGGATACACTGAATCGGGTGGAATAATGAAAGTGTCTCTGTTTTATTAGCGTCCACAGATATCTTCTGACTCATATTTACAAAAACACACGCCTCCCTGCTGCCTCACATTCGCACACGCAGCATCTGTAGAAGAGGACAGGAAGAGATAACACATTTTAATGAGCATAAAAACCACCGCTGTTGCCAAGATACTGAGAATAAAAAGAGGAGAATTTCTTTGCTTTAGTGTGTACCAAACATAATTAGATATGGCAATGTGTCATAGTGATAAAATTGCTCCGTTTTGACTGCATGTACTGTTTACATCTGGTCGGTTTATCTATTTATTTATCCATTTATTTATCTATCATTCTCTTCATTAAGAATTCTTAATCGATGGCTTCTGGTGACGTCAGCCAGTGCGTCATGCTGGATCTTTTACCACACACACTGATACGATCTTTGCATGTGTGCACAAACACATGTGCACACAAGAGAAAAGAAGCCCCACGCACACACAGACCATCAGACTGTCCAGAGGGGATGATTCAGAACACTCACTTCCATTAATACGAGCTGGGCAATAAAAAGCAGGGGGGTTTGAAAGCTAAAACTAATGAGCAGAAAAAGCCAAACCGACGCTGACAGGTTAGTGGGAGGCTGTGTGCGAAAAGGGCGGCGGAGAAGATTGGGGATAGATGAACAATAGTGCAATAAATTGGAAGATGGCTGCTGATGCGATATTGAAAGTGGAAATCCGGCTTGTGATAGACGGACAGATAGGCAGGTCCATGTCCATGTGACTGAGAAAATAAGCAAATGTATCTGAATGAGCTGAGGAGTGGAGTTGGAAAATAAAGTGCAAAGCTTAATGTTGACGGGCAGGAGCTTAATGTATTTATGTTAAAACTTTTAAAATCCATTACAAGCATAGCTGGCTGTTTTAACTGT
Source organism: Menidia beryllina (assembly GCA_013363375.1). Lineage (NCBI taxonomy): Eukaryota > Metazoa > Chordata > Actinopteri > Atheriniformes > Atherinopsidae > Menidia > Menidia beryllina. The sequence goes on from JABUIW010000217.1 coordinate 8,074,986, forward strand.
AAACATGTTTCTCCGTCTGTGACTGCAGGGGATAAAAGTGAGACAGTGATGGAGAATATAAGAGATATGTATTTCTTGTAAATATTTTTTTATTTATGACTCAATAGCTGTAGGAGTCATAGGATAATCAGCTCAGCAGAAATCTCATGTATTCCCATAAATGTTCTAAATGCTGTTAGAACCTGAGCTCCAGTATCTCAGTAGAGCCAGACAGTTTCAAAGGTCTATGACTTTGATAAGTTGAATAGAAAATCCAACTGGTAGGAATATTTTCATCATTTGAATCATCATTTTTTTCACTTTTAAGACAAGGAACCAGAATATGAGCTCTTGTAAAGGATGATGGGTGGGGGGGCTTCGCTGTTGAAGCTTGTCTCATTTCTGCTCCTGAACCATCTAAAACCCAAAGACAAAGACCACACATCACTCACAATAATTGGCTAAAAGCAAGGTATGAGCCTGATGGGTACAACAGAGGTTCAAAAAATGTTTTAAAGGTATCAGGAAAGTGGCTGGTTTAAGAAGCAAAACATAATAAAGGATGCTGACCTGTGGGAAGATATGAAGTTGGAGGCGGACGAAAGGCTGTGAGGCAGCATCACCATGGAGACGCTGGTTGAAAAGGAGGTGAGCCTTGACAACGGGCGTGCCACTCTTTGTACTCCCCTACCTCATGATGTGGGGATGTGAGCATAATAAACGCAAACAGATGGAGGCCAGAAGTGGCGAACAAATCTGTCTCTTTTGCTATCACACAATGACGCTCATCGTTTTTTGTTTTGTGGTTTAATATCATTTTTTGTAACAGCGTCATATTTCAACGCAGGGCCATCCAAGAACAAACCCCCGGGTGAAAACATTAGTGTTCTCTTCAACTCCTCAACTTCAACTGCTGGATGAGTCATGAGTCCTTGAGCGAATTAAAGGTACAAGCTCAGAACAACCTGTCGATGAAGCTCTGTGAGGCGGTTTGTGCTTTCTGTTCACTCTGAGACCATCAGTCTCCATCAATGTTGTGATCTTTGTTAGGAAAACAGAACTTATGTTTTCTCCTCAATACTCACACAAATCTCTTGTAAACCAGCATGCCATGCCAATATAGATAGATAGTGTTTTTCATACCATTATCATTTCATTTTTAAGGTATCGTCATTATTTACATTTATATATATACAGTATATAT
>JABUIW010000217.1:8076568-8135805 GCA_013363375.1 Menidia beryllina
CCACAAGTGTTAACGGATGTTGTGAGGTGAAAGAAGCTCTTCACGCAGCTTTTGATCTCCCCACAAACTCTGTCCCCACCCACCTCTGACCTTTAACGGGCGGCTGGCTTGGCGTGGCCCCTTTATCTTGTCGACCTGCGGTATGCCGGAGCGTTGGCCCCCAGCCGACAGGAGAGTGTTTATTACCATCCCTGTCAGCGCAGAGGGAGGTGGTGGGGGGGAGGATGGGGTGGGCGGGGGGGTGGAGAGAGAGGAAGGGATGCTGAACTGCGACAGCATCTCCGCGGTGTATGAGGCTGTGAGTCATCGCTGGAGGGTTTAACTCCTGAGTTGCCAGGCTGATAGGGGCTTTGCCTGTAAAACTACACTTTATAGCAGCGAGAGCAAAAACAACAACAATAACAATAATGTAAATCTGTAGACTTTACAAATAGATTCAAACTAACTTCCATTTTTTTTAACAAAGGTGCATTCTCATACATTCTCTATTACCGTGTTTCCAAATGTTTTTAATCTGCACCAAGGATAAGATTATAATATTTCCCACCGCGTAATAAACTATCATTATAAAATTATTCCGAAGACAAGCATGAGATCTCCTAAACAGATTGTTTACATGCATATGGCTTTTTGCTTCAAGTGTCTTCTCACTGGACACTCTTCGCTTTAGTCAGTGGCGTCATGTGCAACAAAGAGAACTATTCTTAATCCGGCAGGCTACTTGGTATGCCATATGAGAAACCTGAATCATTTATACGGACTTTTAAGGAGCAGCTATTGCGTGCGTGGTGTGATGACGCAGTGGTCAGGTGTTGCCTCATATAACAGGGGAGCTGTCCGAGTGCTGAAAACAGAAGAGAATCAGCATCGCTCCCAAGGAGATGCCAAACACCCTTACTGCTTTCTGAGCTTTATTACCTAAGGTAAATAACATCTATTGTCACATTTTTTTTAAAGATTGTGTTGTTCAATTTAACAGGCGGGGCAAATTCGGTTATGTTGAGATATTTTTCGCTTTTGGGCAACATGCTTTCGTAAATTTGAAAACACGGCTCGTGAAGATGACGAAACGCTTCCTCTGTTGTCGATAAAGTGTTGTTGCCGAGTTCGAATAGCCTACGCTAGAATACGGAGTTTATTCAGATTGTTTTTTGTTTGTTTTTATTGGGGAATTGTCGGGAACCGACGGGAGTGAGAGGGATGCTGCTGTTGCCCGTAACAACGCAGGGAGTGACTCATCCAGTGATGTAAATGTATCTCCGCGCGCACAGCATCATATCGTTCAGTTTTCAGAGCGTAACTCCCTGAGAGCAAAACAGATCCCGGATCAAAACAGACACGTTCGCGCGCGCGGTGGTTATACCTCTGGATTCTGAGTACGATTTTGATCAAGATTCCATAGTATATTTTTTAAATATTTTGGGGGGAATAAACAAAAGCTTTATTTCTCGCTAATGTGTTTTCATCTTCTTGATTCACAGGTAATAAATAGCCTATAATGCTGCATTTCCACCACAAGTTGCCCGCGGGGGGAGCCGTGGTCCTGCTCGCCTTCCTCCTTCATGGATACGCCGTGCAGACTGCGTCTCTCCCCCGCCAGTACAGGCTCCGGGGCGGGGAGAGCGAGGGGCAGCCGGCCGCGTACGCCCCCAACTCCGACATGATCAAAGCCCTGGAGTACATCGAGAACCTGGAACAAAGAAACGGGGGGCGGCCGGAACCCGCGGATTACGACGAAGTGGACAAATTCCGGGTCCTGCTTCAGCTCGCCTCCCAGCAGGACGAGGGTCCCGGGGACCGCCAGCCCGCCCCCAGCGCGCCCAGGCAGGACATAACCGCCGAGCAGCTGATGAAAGCCATGCTCAAGACTCTCCAGGACCAGGCCGGGAAGGACGCCAGGCTCAGCCCCGCCTCGGAGCGCAGGAACGACCGCCGGACGCACAGGCACCGCACCAAAGACACCGAAGCACCCGAGAGCGCACCGGCCGACTACGCCAACTTCCCGAGACCCCACAAGAAGTACCCGCTCATGTTTGAGGATGACGAGAACACCGACGCTTCCAAACGCGCCACGGAAGACCTGGATGAGCAGTACACCCCCCAGAGCCTCGCCAATTTAAGATCCATCTTCGAGGAACTCGGGAGGATGCCCGGAATCGCCGGCCAGAAAAGAGGCGTGTTCGGGGACGAGGATGACGAAGGAGAAGAGTTCAGTCCCAGAAATCAGGCGTACGAGGACGTGGCCGGGGGGGAAGAGTGGGTGCCCGTGGAGGAGAGGGAAGAGACGGAGGAGATGGTCAACGGGAGCCACGAAGAGATGGACAGGGCGATCAATGACCAGGAGGAGTCCGAGCGCGAGGAGATGCAACGCCGTGCCAGCCATAACCAGGACGAGGCCGACGACGACACCAAACTGGTCGATTACTACCTGCTGAAGGTGCTGGAGATGAGCGACCAGACGCAGAAGAGAGACGAGACTGGCGAGCAGAAAAAGAGACTGATCCGCCCCTCCATCGTGGATCCCCGGACATTGAAGGAGTTGCTGGAGCTCTCCCTCAAGCTCCACGTCCCCCCGCAGGACCTCATCGACATGCTGCTCACGGAGGAGCTCCGAAAGCTGCACCGCGACCCCCAAGCCTCGACGCGCTACCCGGCCGGCCAGACCCCCAAGATCCGGTACTTCAGCCGCAGGCTGCCGCTGAAGAGCAAGCCCGTCCCCGACGACATGGACCGGGAGGACTTTTTAGACATAATCGGGGTGGAGACGATCAGCAACGAGTACCCCGTGGTGCAGAGACCCGCGAAGACCTCTTCGGCCGCGGACAGAATCCAAGCGGCGTCCAGCCCCGCCGCGGGTCCGGTCAAAGTGCCCCCCCCTCCGTCCGGACGCAGGGAGAACCTGTTTCTGTCGGAGCTCAACAAGATGCCCCTGAAGCGTCAGGCCGACGCCGCGGACGATGACGACGACGACGGCGACGTGGAGGACGAGGTGACGACTTACCTGGCGGCCAAAATCCTGACAGAGTACCCCAACACCATCGCCAAGCGGGACACCCAGGCGCAGCTGAAGGGCCAGTTCCCCTACGAGCTGTACGAGCGCGCCATGAAGGACTACATGGAGCAGGCCGACGGCGAGAGAAGGCCGGTGGCCAAAAGGGAGACCGAGGCGGCCGCGGAGGAGAAGGCGAACCCCGCAGAAACGGAGGGGAAGGAGGAGATGACGGCCAAGACCTCCGCTCCCCAGACCGTGAACGAGAAGGAGGAGGTGGAGGACCGTGAAAAAAACGTGGCCGGGATGTAGCCTGATCTCTACCCAAGACACGTTGTTATGAATATAGTATTTATACCGTCTCAAAAATAAAGTTTGGTGGAGTGATCTAGTTTACAAATTTATATTATATGAACTATATCTGGTATCAATATCACCCTAACGAAAATTAACTATAGCAATCTTAGATGTAGATTACAGTTTTAACAATGACAGTCCCTACTTGCTGCAAGAATATTATAGAAATATTTTAATCATACCACAGATGACTAAAGGGTGTAAGCAGAGAAGCAGGAGGTGGTCTCAAAGGGTGGACTTGAGCTCTCAGTTATCTTGATAAACATTCAAATCAAACCAAATCTGACAAATTAAGATTGTGATGTTAATAAAGGTTTATTTACACTAAATGGAGTTTGTAAGCAGCCCTACCTTTTAAAAATGTAATCAGCTGAGTGACGTTAAAAAAAAGCTTATTTTTCATCGTGTCAGATCTATTCAACTGCATATGTGAATATAAGTGTACATTTTGAAGTATAATTCGGACGGGGCTTTTGAAAACACAAGCGTACAGTGTCACGGTAGCGCCATACGGGATAATATAGGAGGTTTTCGTTAGGGCAGCGTCCTGGCCTGAGAGCGAGTGTTGTTGTGACTCGTGATATATTCAGGGTAAGTGGATTTAATGTTAAAACATGAATAATTATTTCCAAGTCTAAATATCGGACCGTCACCTGCCTTCTAACCCTTTCATACTGCGAAGCTCTGTGTTGTTGGCCAGTGGTTGTGCTATGTATGCTCATTTTTAAACCATTTTGTACATGTTCAACAATGTGTGATCGATCACAGATGAATAAAGCATCAGCGGTATTATTTTTCTCCTTGCTGAGTTGTGTTGCCTTATTGAACTCACATGTAAGGTTGTTCTCTTTGATTAGTTTCTTTCTGTGGAACCTATGGCAACAAAAAACTCAGGGGAGGCCATCTATCAAAATAAATATTTTAATCACGATTTTATGAATTCCATGTTATGAAAAAAAACAAAAACAAAAAGCAACCCCCACAGTTGTCTAGTGGGGGCGCCACACACCTCCACCAGAGAGCTGCTTCATATACCAGCAGTCCTACACATTCAAAGTTATACAGACAGAAAACTGGAAAAATCGGTAAAAATGTGTCATTTTGCTGGTGAGAAAGGTAGTTAAGACAGAAATGTGTTGTGAAATATAGCTGAAATATCAGAGCATTCCAACAATTAGACAGTTTTCAGTGGCATCATTCTCTTCAAATATATAAATACATGATTCAGATGTGAAGTCAACATTATAGAGTTGAAAAAACCCTCCACTGATCTTTCAAACATTACCATCCCCCTAATAGCTCCTTATTCTAATGACATAACAGCAATCAGTGTAAAAAGGACCGTGAGTCTCCTATTCTTCAGGCAGACAGCAAGCAGGCAATCCATGTGCCATATTCCCCTTTAAAAATACTCACTAGTACTACAACGTCTAAATTCACCTTCAGAAAAGTCTGTGACTGGTAAACAGTTCATCCACCTTGTGCATTCCTCGCTGGAGTTGTGTCCTTTTCTTCTCTCCTCCCAACAGTTAAAATGCAGGTTTGCTCATATACTCCTCCATGGTCTGAGAAAAAAGGAATTGAAAAAACAGGAGAGAAAAGAAGCAGGCCTTTAAAATAGATAGAACACCTTGTAATACATTGAATATTTACTGAACACATCTACACATGTCCTGTGGTGAAATGCTGAGCACACCAACACACGGCGGATAACTAACACAAGCAGAGCATCTAACCTGTCTGTCCATATTCAAGGTCATCCAAACAGCTCCACCTCATACCACTCACTGCTGTCATCCTGAAGCGATAATGGTCAAAATGAATGAGAGGCTACGCTGAACATAATCCAGCCCTAGATGAGAAGTGTTAGTCAGCCCTACCCCTAAAAGCACAGAACAACACACCCTGTAAATCTACTGTACCACACAACAACACACCCAGTTAAACTACCGTACCACACAGAGCTATGAGTCTATGCCGCGGGGGGGGGGGGGGGGGGGGGGGCACAAGCCAAACATTAAGGTTTCAGAATAATCTGTCTCCCACTCGCAATGCAGCTGGCTGAGGGAGAGACAGACAGGCAAACATGAAAGGGAAGGACAAACAGAAACACAGGAATAAATCTAAAAAGAGAGCGAGGAAGAGCATGCATGTTCACGTTGGAGGAGGAGTAGCAGCAACAGGGACTCGGTAGCACCGCTCATCCGGCTCCCTACTGGACACCAGCTAGCTCACATTCACGCAAACTTTCCCAATCTGAACTTCACACAGCATTTGGAGGGAAGTGCTGCTGATGCGCTAAAATACTAAACACCAATGTGGATGCGTTTCAAAAGCTCATCGACCACAAAAACATGTAATGACATCAAATCAAAAGAAGATTTGAAAACCTGTCACTAATGTTTCGGGTCCTCTGAACCATGTCGCATACCCACTCGTGCATCTCACCACATGGCGTGCAAGTCTGTTTGCTGCGTTTTTTGTTCATAGGCGCGTGTGTGTGTGTGTTTGGCAGTGATTCTTACCTCCTGTAACATATCTGAGGCTTCAATGGAGCGGTTCACAAGCTGTTTGGAGGTTTCTTGTATCTCCCCTCCCATTAAAAATTCATCCAGGATAAAATAGGCCTTCTCAAAGTTAAAGATAATGTCCAGCTCACACACCTGTGAGGAGGTACGACGTTCATTATTGTGGTTATCATCAAATGGAATGGAAAACAATGCAAAAGCACAGTTTGATTCAAACGGAACGGATCGCCTGATTGATCGATGATTGATTAAAGCAGTTGCAACATTTCAACATCGTGCTTCAAACTGTGGTTGTATTAAACATGGGAGGTTGAATTACATTGCCAAAGTATTTGTCAAGAAGCTCCACATAGCGATGGATGACCTCCAGGCCTAACAGCTCATTCTCCTGGTTCTCCACAGCCAGGCAGAAATATAAGCTTGCATACCTGAAAAGACATGGACACAGAGATGTTTCTAAAGTCATTATGTATCTATAAAGGACAGTTACAAACTTAACCTTTGGTGAAAATGACAGTTCCCATTTCAGGCGGCATGGACAATCACCTTTTGTAAATAATCTTCAGGTCTTTCCACTGCATGAAGTTGCAGGAGCGTGGTTTCCGAGCCAACACCAGGGTGGTCATGTCCCTGATGATCTTCTTCTTTTCGCGCTCGGACATGGGCGTGAACCACTTCTGCAGACGCAGCTTCCCCTGGCGACTGAAGAGGAGCAGGAAGCGCATCTGAAAAGCACAAGTGTCATCAGTGGAAAGCTCCAAGGGTCAGCATGAAACCTGACGGAGACACAAACGTGCACAGATTCACCGAGTCCTTTGCATACTCCTTAAAAACCATTTAATGCTCAATATCCAAACACAATGTTCCCATATATGTATTCATATCAGTTCAATCTAATGTTTAAAATCCTTTAACCTACAGAAACCCACCACTACTCCTTTATTTAACCAATTTTTTGTAATAACTAAAAGGTTGAGATACAAAGTGTGCTTATAAGTAACACACATATGTGGCACAAATTTTTAATAATGTAATAAAAAAAACGTATTATATTTTCCCCAAATGGCTACAACGCTTTTTGCTATATAACCAAAAAACGTTATCAGAACTGGCGGTTATTTATCACGCATTTTGTTGTTCAGTTTTTATAAAACGCTAAGTTTTCCCCAGCAATCTTCAATACAAAGAAAAAAAAGTGAAAAAGGACAACATAATTAATACCAACAACATCATTGCAGACACGTGCGATTTCATCTCGTTAATTGGCCATTAAACATCACATAATGCTAATTTTACGTCTTAACATCAGAGGGTTAGTTCGATATTCGGACCCCGTTCAGCTTCTAACGTTTGTCTGGGTACATTTAGGGATCTTACAGCTGCTGTATTGCTGTTTTTTGTTGTTGCTGCTTGTTTAGTTTTCATTTATTTTATTCAATGCGCCTTCTGCCACATCAAAAGAGCGATTACCTTAATGAAATCTCGGAGACACTAAGCATAGGCCTAAGAAATCCGTAAGGGCGGTGTCAGTCTCATCAAAATGAGAACAGGGTATCTTCATTGAAAAAATGACGACAGAGCCGGAGAACTGTTGGACTCATTGTTAATCAGAAATGAAAAGCTTCTGCTGTTTTTAAGTCGCCCGGGTCACTCCAGGCAAATCCCTATGTAAATCATTAAACTGCCAGAAAAGCAGGACTTTGACGGAAGCTGACAAAACCAGTTTGACCGAAAGGGCAAGTTAAGGAAACGCACCTATTACTTCCGACTATCAAGTGGCACTGTGATAGCACGTCATTAAAAGTCGCGATAAAAAACAAATAAGGCCTATTTTTGGAGTCCTGAGCCGGGAAACACGAATAAAAAAACAAACAAACACCCATGAAGTTAAACGCAGGGGCGGAGGCGTACGGTTACCCCTGTTAGCTACCTGTCAGCCACAGCAGGTGCAACAGGTGAACCGCCAAGGTAAGCAGACGCCGTCTTTACAGCCACGGTCATGCGCACAAAACAACCCCCACCGGTACGTACCATTTTGTCAAGGTGCAGGGAGCCAAAACCTCGATTACAAGATTAGAAATATGCCCTTTAACCCTCACAAAGGGTCAAAAAGTCCAGCCATGTCTATCCTTCGTCAACTGCAATCGGGGTGATAGAAAAAAAAAAGAAAAAAAGAAAAGTTTAACTCCGCCCTCTTCGACACAGGACCGACTAGGCGTCATCAGAGCCAGCAGACATCTGGATTGGTCATGGTAGGAATAGTGTAACAGGGCTCTCCCAGCCAGGGTCACGGTGTGTGACATGTAAATGAATGAACTGATGATGTTTTTAACTTTGTGACTTGACTGAGAGGGGGTGGGTGACTTGGTGTCGTTCCCGTGCAGAAACGGTAGGGAGCAGCAAGCCCTCCTCCCACGGCCGCTTCATGTGATTCTGATCTGTCACTGTGGTTTAAAAGGGGCCTGGTAGTCTCATTTTTCGGGACTGTTGTTCACTTGCCATCATGTCTATGTACCGAAATACCGTCTGGTTTTTGAATGGAATCCACCAGTATACAAGGTTAGTGTCATTTTAGTTTTTGCTCCTGCAGTTAAAACTGAATTGAATTAAGTAAGCACTTTATTGTATATATTGAATTTGACAGCAGTCTTTAGAATTTGATGTCATCAAATATCGATTTAACGTAATCACTCAAGTCTAATTGAGCAAAACAGAGGCATGTCAAAGGTCTCATCGCGGTGTGACACACACCAGTTCACAAACTGGCCTTTATATACAATTACAATAGTTCTATTGACAGCTTTTGTGCTGTGAGAATGACAGTCACATCACCACTGGAGCCAAAAACTAATGTCAGTCTTTCAACTATCTTTTATCGCAGCTCGTAGTCCTCTGCTATCTTAGGTTTAATCTTTAATACGTTTTTCTGTGTGTATTTAGGAAGGGTTACGATGCTGCGTCTAATGAATTTGAGCCCAACGACCTGGATGTGTCCGTCGTTGGACGATCCTTTATGATCACTGGAGCCAACAGTGGAATTGGCAAAGCAACAGCCATGGCTATAGCCAAAAAAGGTACTTGGTGGAGTGTCGCATTCTCCATCCTTTCCTATACTGGATAATAAGCTCTGGTGTTTTCTTGGTAGGTGGCACAGTCCACATGGTGTGTAGGAACAAAGACAGAGCAGAGGAGGCCAGGTCTGATATTATTTCTGAGTCCGGGAACACAGTAAGTATGTTGTGTGTGCGTTACTTTTTATAATGGACTGTGAAAAAAAAAAGGCAAATCCCATGCCATCTGTGAAAGAGAACAATATTTGTGTTATTCTAGGAGGTGTATATCCATGTTCTGGATATGTCCCAATCTCACAATGTCTGGGAATTTGCAGAAAACTTCAAGAAGCAGTATCCATCACTGAACGTGTTGGTAGGTGTAAGCCCTTCTGTTCTTGGCCTGTAAAAGTCTCATTCCTAATCATAATCCCCCCCATGTTGTGGTAGATAAACAATGCAGGGTGCATGGTGCACAAGAGGGAGCTTAACGCAGAGGGCCTTGAGAAGAACTTTGCGACCAACACCATGGGTGAGGCCTGAGCCTGACGTTTAGACAGAATCACGATGATTAGTAGTTTTAAAAACGACGCTTTTGTTTTGGTTCTTTTCCTCCATCCCTTCAGGCGTTTATATCCTCACGCAGACTCTTATACCACTTCTGCAGAAGAGCCGTGATCCCAGAGTGGTATGAGCACAAATAAATCTTCATTAGGATCATGAGGACAGCATAATGCCGCTGTTGTTCATGCTTTAGTGGCTGTTGTCTCGGCACACTGCTGTAGCTGTTCTCCCTCTGCCTGTTAGATCACTGTGTCCTCAGGGGGCATGCTGGTCCAGAAGCTCAGAGTGGATGACTTGCAGTCAGAGAGAGGTTACTTTGACGGTCTCATGATCTATGCACAGAACAAGGTAGGATGAGAAGCTGTCCCACAGATGGCAAAATAGGAGGTTTTATCAATGAGTGACAACATATTATTTCTTTTCAGAGACAGCAGGTGGTGCTAACACAACACTGGGCCGTAGAATACCCTGCCATTCACTTCTCAGTCATGCATCCAGGCTGGGCAGACACACCAGGTACTGTTTTAAAAAGGATAAAAGGATATCAGGAATAGGTAAAGTAAAGGTATTAAAATACAATTTTTATTTTATTAAAACTCATAAAATCTTTTGTAAAATATACCACATTTTGAGCCAACTGATAAAACAAAACATGTAGGAAAGACTGAGATTTTGTAATGAACTAAAATGGAAATGGAAATGCTAACAGGATCTCTCTTGTATGAGCACACACAGTATGTCCACATTTTGGATGAGCACATACTGTATGTGCACATCCCTTTTGTACATGCACTTCATTAGTGTTAGAAGATCCACTTAACCAGCAAGAGAATTAGTAAAGATCAGTTTTCTTACACAATAACATCCTTTCCAAGAAAGCAGAATAGATGCAAAACAACCAAACAGACATATAAAAACTCTAAAAACAAGATGAAAATCCGAAGCATTTATCACAAAATATCATATCGTGTTAATGAAAACAATCAGGGTGGAGAGTCAAACTCAGTTAAATTCTTTGTTACTGGTTTGTTTATTAAAGATTTTTTAATAGAAGGGAATAACAGACAAGTTCTTTGAATTTATGTTGGTTATTTCACTCAAAAATGTTACTGATTTATTACAGAGATCCCTAAAAAAAACATGTAGAAATGTTCTTGTTAAAGCTTAACCATTTCAGCACATTAGTGTGTGCTCTCCATCGCAATGATGACAGTAACAGCTGTAAAATAATGTCCCTCTGGGATTATTAAAGTATTTCTGATTCTGAAAATAGAGATTTACTCTGCTGTGATTGTTGCACATCTGTACAGGATTAAATAGAATATGGGGCCGATATTTTGTTTGTAGGCAGGAAAATGAACCTGTACATCATGGCGGGGTATTTGTATATTTGTATAACTGTACAAAAAAAAACTTCACATGGAACAAATATTGAAAGCGTAGTGAGGCGATGTGATGAATCTGTTGGTGGTGCAACACTCACGGCTTTTCCTTGTGACCAGCCGTTTCCACGTCGATGCCTCAGTTCCACCAGATGATGGGGGACAGGCTGCGCACCGTGGAACAAGGGGCCGACACTGTCGTGTGGTTAGCGCTGTCCCGAGCTGCGGCCAGAACCCGCAGCGGACAGTTCTTTCAGGGTGAGCTGAACGGGTGCTCTCTGGGGAGCGCCACCGCAGCTTCTTCTGATGATCTGTTTTTGGCGTTTCAGATCGCAAGGCGGTTCCTGACCACCTCCCTCTGGCCTGGACCCGCAGCTCTGCCGAAGAGATTCAAGCTTTTATAAATCAGCTGGAAACTCTGGCCAAAGCTGTTCAATCACAGGGTGATGTGGATGTCAATGGCCCTCTGGTCCCTCCGCAGCCATCCTTTGTCTAGATTCTGTTACACCACGTGCCTCTAACTGAAAAGAAGTGTTAAGAACGCGCCTGTTCAGTCTTGTGCACCACCTAACTCAGTGCATTTTACAGATGGCTGTCTATTAAAAGATGTTGCATGATCTGACTTGTGCCGCTAGCAGCCTTTTTTCAGAAAATCTGATTGGCTTTTAACAAAAAACAAGCCACTGATTTCAGTTCAAAATGTCAGGAGCAGTTTACCTGAGGCCTGTCAGATACGCCCGTTGTGTCACAGACAGGACAGCATTCTTTGGATTCGGCTCATGGCTCTCGGCACGCATCTGGAAAATTGCTTAAGGTGTCCTTTGGAATCTCCTTCCGACCATGTGAAAATGTAACTTCCCCTCCAGGCTTTTGTTTGTTTGTTTTTTAACCAGTTTGTCGACATTTTTGTATGTCGGAAAAAAGAAAACTGACAGAAACAAAAGGCAACCTGGCATATGAAGACAGGAAGGAAATACAAGCACGATTTCTTACAAATGTTTGGCTTGCTGTCACTCCAAGAGTTTCTTCAGTTCAAGGAATTTTAAGTCAATCTTAAATAGTAATGGAGTTTCCAAATTTTTTTAAATGTTAAGGTGACAAAAAACACATCGCAGATATCAGGTGAGACCCTCAAATAATACCCCTTTTAAAAAGACGTTACATCTCAATGACGTCAAACTTTTATAAGTCAGCTGGTAACTCTGGCCAAAGCTGTTCAGTCACAGGGTGATGTGGATGTCAATGGCCTCCGGCGATCCTTTGTCTAGATTCTGTTACACCATGTGCCACTCTCTAAAAAAGTGTTCAGTCTTGACCTGTAGCCCAGATTTCAAAAGCAAAGTGATGTTTTTGGATTTGTTTGTGGATGTTTCCATTCTGACAATGAGATGGCTGTAAAAGATGAGCAATGCAATTCTATGACAAACTAGAGCAAACAATACTCATCTTTATTTTGTAACAATCCACATTTGCTGTTTTTTTAAATTATTTTATTATTTTTATACAGTATTGAAACCAAAAAATAATAATAATGTGGTGCATTCACATTTTCCCAAGGGATTCTTAGCAAGTTTGATCTCTACAAGGGTAAAACAGTGAAAAGCTGGACTCATCCATGTTAAAACTCACAGGGAAAAGAAAGACTGGGCCTGATTAATGCAACCTAGAAGATCTGTTGGATATTTTTATATGCGTCAAAAGCTTTCCTTCCAATTTATTAGGATTTACTGTGTTTTTTGCGAGGGACAATTGAAACAGGTTCCCAGTGTTTGTCTTTAAAGAAAACTTCCAGTCCATGCGCAACAACAGTCCAAAGAAAAACAATTCCCATTTCCTCTCGCCCAGAGTTCATTGTCTATGCGACATAAGTGTACACTTTACGATCCTCTGGTGTCCTCGCCAAGTATTCTCTTTCTATAAGTCCTTCTATGCGCTTTTTGATTACCACAGGGCTGGGAAGGAAGCGTGCCCGGAGCTGCTGAGTCACCTGATGACACAAAGTCACACAAATACGGGAAACCCATTAGAAAATATGGTTTTGCTCTTTATATGGCATTTAGCAATGATAATCTAAGTATAAAAGCAAGACAATGGCTTAATATTAAATAATGTGTAAGTAGGTTGCTTACTTCTGCTACCAAAACATTGTGCTGCATCTTCTTCCTGGACTTCATGATTCGCACAATGGCCGCCTCAATCTCGTGCTTCCTGTCATCGTCCACTTTCTGCCGCGTCTCCTTCCTTTCAGGGTCTGATTCCCCTTGTTTGGCAGCAACTTTTACATGTGGATAAGATAATATTAACCAGATAAACGTAAAAAAAAAAGAGAATAAATCAACTCTCAAAGCACTGTTAAATAATACAAAGGCCAGCACCAGCTCTATCTAATGGTCAGTTTCTGTACTGCACTTTGCTCACCTGTCTGTATTTTAACTCTGTGCAGCTTGGAAGTAAACTGATCATTGACCGTAAACACATGCCCATTCTCAATCTCCTTGGACTTGGGCTCCTTTGTGAGGACTCGCTGTGTGGGTTTCCCACAAGCCAAAGACTGCAGCGCTCGCACCAGCTCTCTCTCTGGAATATCCGTCTCCTGCTGAATCTCCTACAAAAAGACAAAGGAACATTTTTTTTGTTGTTGTTTTTTAAAAAAAAAGGTACAAATGAGGAAAACGCATGTCCAATTTTTTTCAACTCTTAAACTGAAAGAACAAAAAGGACAGCGCCGTGTTCCCACCTCAAAAGTGAACTTTTCTCTGTTGTTAAAGAGCATGAGGATGGTCATCTGGAAGGTGGAAACCTGCAGGATGTGCTTTCGGGTGTTAGTACCCGTCACCTGGGCTCCTCCTACTCCCACCTCTGAACCATCCTCCTGTAGAAGTGAGAGATGGAAACAGGGACTCTGGATTATTACACCACCATTAAGGGGAAAAAAAGACATCTAACTGGCACAGTAAAGACGCATCAGCTAAGATCCTAAGTCCACCTTTTTAACCGCTCCGTAGAAAGTTGCATTTAAGTCAGCCCCGCCCATGTGGTGCTGCAGTGTGAGCTGTCTGCCACTGTGCTTGGCAAGGTAAAACCTGGCAGGAAAACACTGTTAGGAAACTGTACAAACGGGACGTTTTGCGCTGTTTTACAAAGTAAATCTGGATGCATTACCTTCTGAAAACTTCAAAGGCATGTCTAGGGGCAGGGGGGATGGTGCATTTGGGGGTTGCAGACTGTGTAGGCCAGTAGCCGGTAGTGAGGACTCTTACTGTGAGGTCCACACCACTTAAAGATGCCTGGAAATGACATTGAAAATACAAGTTACACTCATTCACATGTACTTATGAACATGACGCTCACGCCACAGATTATGCCTTTCGAAATCTGTCATTCATGGGCTTTTGGTAACAGGACATACCATTTATTCTGAATTGCTTCACCTTTCTATGTAATTTTGACACTTAAAATATAGAAATTGATTCAACAGGTGATGAAATATATGCAATTGTTGCTTGAGTCAGAAGTTTTTTTTATATTAAATTTTGTGTAATCCAAGTGACTGTATTTACAAATAAAGTGTACATATGTGTGTTTTTTCATTCAAATGTTGTATCTTAGAACGTTTTATGCTCTGAACCACCAGAGCAGAATTGGCCAGTTTGGTTTGTCCAGACCGCCTTACCGATGTGGTTTGTATGTGCTGCCTGAACTCATCCATGGTAGTGTTGGAGATGCTCATGTCTCTGAACATCCCTTCCAGTTTGGAGGTGAACTGACAGCCACATTCTGTCTGCAGGGACGAAAGGAAAAGAGCCATGACTCAAAGAATAGAAAAGAAAAAAAGTATAAAACAAAGTTATCGCACAAGATGAAAGATATATTTAAACTGACGGAGACACATGCATACGGCTGTTTCTAAAACTGGTTGGAGCCTTTTACCTTTAGTTTGGAGATCATGTTCTTTTCTGAGTCGTCTGAGACACTCTTGTTGCTGAGAAGTCGACGCCCCAGATGTTGCTTGTAGTACCTTTCAAAAACATCCTTCTCCTGCATGAACCTGAATAACACCATGGCCTTGTCCAGAATGGACTCCACTTCCTGTTCAGTCAGCTGCTCAGACAAGGCAAAAGGAGAGTAAAATAAACAATGGAGGCATTTTTTAAATGTAAATATATTTCAGACAACAAAAAAAAAACACAAAAAAGCAGGTTTATAAGAAGATGCATACCCCTTTTACTCCCTTCTTTAGTTTATCATCAATAAAGAGTGATAGGTACTCAGGTGAACGGGAGTTGAGATTAAGGAAATATTCAAAGTCTCCAGCAATGGTTTGTTTAAAGAGTCTGTCATTGTTGAATGACTCCAGGAGGAAATGATCAAATCTAGTCTTCAAGTCCAGCAGACCCTGTTGACACAACATACCCAAAAAGACATATCGGTCAATTTTAAGCCTTCCTCCGCGCATGTTTAGGTCTTTAAACGTTAAGCTGCGTTTCCCAACAGGTGTTCAGTCAATGCACCTGGATATAGTCGACTGGGTTCTTGCCCTCGCCCTCTTCGGACACCAGAGCTTTGCCTTGTTCCCTCAGGTAGGAGCTCATACACTCGCACATTGTTTTCAGGCCGTTTGGCACTCGACTGAAGAGCTTGTACATGCATGCCAGGTCTGGAGCACAATATTAGGATATTCACACAATTTGTTAAAAAAATGTCTTTTTGCCCCTTAAATTAAAAATGTATGGATGAGGAAACTGTTAAAAGGACGTTTGGTTTTACCTTCTGTTTTGCCATTCTTGAGCATATGGACCAGGCCGGAGTTCTCCATCTCAACAATGGTTTTCATGTGTTTAGAAATTAACTCCCTTTCCACTACCTTGACAATGGGCTCCTCTGTAGACTTGTCCAGACAGTGCATTACTCGCTCAATCTCTTCATTGATTCTGGCCTCTACCTTCTTTATGTAGACACTGGCACTGTTTTCTGCAAGAAACTTTTGGCTTTCCATCTAAAAAAGGTCAAATGTTGTGTTTTTGCGTTACTGCAAGGACTTTCAGAGAAGAGAAGAAAAGACGGAGGGCAAAAACTTTTTTTAAAAGGGATGCATAGCATCAATCATAAACTCACCTGAAAGAATTCAGCTGACATGTCTAAGAATGGGCCTTCAAAGTCCTCCTCATATACAGATCTGCCATCCAGGCCGAGAATCATCAGCATCTGGCAGGCGTTTCTGATGGCACCTCTGCAGTTACAGAAGTTAAACACAAATGTGAAACTTTCATCCATGATATGGGGTATTTTAAGTGAACCTGCAGGGGCTGGAGCCTTCAGATGAAGAAACAACGGGCAGGTCTCCACATACCTGTCCACAACCTCTCCCTTCCTCTCCCGCGCGATCATGTCCAGCAAAGTCTGCCGTAGGTGGTCTCGGATGCAGCCGTAACGAACTACCTGGTCCCTGAAAATGATCAGGCCGAGGTTGTAGACATTCTCTACATTGTTTTGCTGTACGTACACCCTGTCCTGAAAGAGAGGAGAATGAGGGGAATGTTGACTGGTTTCACACAGAGAGGAAGACCGTAAAAAGCTAAATAATTATGCTACATTAAGCTGACTGGGGATTTCTCATGTTAGGGAAAAGGAATTCTGTTCTTAGACGGATCCAAAGCAAACCCGTCTTTAACCTGCCTTAATTTAGCACTTAGAAGTTCAGAATGAAGGTTACATCTGAGGCTGAGACTGGAAACAGTTACATGGGATGCACACAACCCCATTATTAATCACAGAGTCGCACATTTAAATCCAGACATATTTGCGGTGTGTACCCACAAGCTCGATTCACTAAATAATGGCGGATGGTTTCTGTTCAAAATACCAGAAACACTTAGCTCTGTGGATAAATGTTTTTTAAGAAAGTTGCTTCAAAAAGTAGAACTATTTACAGCTGGGCTTATGTCAGTACTCCAACCACTTATAACTGAGATGTGCATAAGCAGCCATGGTTGTTCTCCTTTGTTTGCTTTCTTTAAATACACCAAAGCAGAAAGCCCTCTGCAACTCTGATACACAATCACAGTGAGCAGGTCACACAATAGTTTGTTGATCTCATGATAACAGCGGGTTATCGTACTCCACCTAGAGCTGCTCTATGTCACCGTGTCACAATCCGTGTGACGGGTTTGACTGGCTGTTCTATTAACAGTTATGTCTTTTTGGCCGTGGCGGTGCTTTTCCAGATGCTCATCTCAAATCTTATCCAGATGAGGTTAGGGCTCAATCTGAGGCAATCTCGCTGAGGCTGAACACTTCATGATAGCGCAGGCTGCTGGAGACTATGCAGCTGCTGGCCGAACAATAGAAGCCACCTATCGGGGGTAAAGCAGGGCCGGAAAGAGAAGAGAGCTGAGCTAAAGAACCCCAGCAGAGCTCTGTAGTCTGAGCAATAACTGTGCCATTGTTTAGCCTGGGTTAGCGCTTATGTGAAGGGCTCAATCACTCACACAGAGCCAGCCACACTTTGTACTTAGTGTTGGCAAAGGTATAACTAGTCCTGCCAGTTTTCCTGCCAAACAAACAAACATGCTAACAAAGCCTTATTGTTGGGTCCCGAAATAAAAAGGAACATTACAATGAGAGATCGTAAGAAAGGGTTGGCTTATGGGCACCCAACTCTTGTTGACACTGAAGAACAGGAGAGTTAAGTTACGAAGCAAAGAAATGAGAAAAAAAAAGCTGAGGACATCTTTTAATCTATTACCACTGATCAAAATGATTCAACTCAACTTATTTCCTCAAACTGTGCGAGACTATACTGACAACAGGATACCTACCATATACATGAGGATGTCTCTGATCATAACCATGGCGGTTTGATGGTCATTCCAGGCCTGATTCAGTGTTTGCAGAAAATTATTATTTAAGGAATTTAGAACGTCTTCCCGTACCTGAAAATATGAAGTTGTCAGGTTACCTTTCGTTCACATTTTAAACATCAGCCCTTAAATATGACACTGTTCACTCACTGGTTTTAAGCAAGTAACAAAATGTGTTTAAGAGCAGTATTTGGGTAATAAAACTAGTTACTTTGTTGATGAGGTGTTCAGTGACAACCTCCCTCAAGCCTGTGTAGAGCTTCTCTCCATGTTTGTGGAGCACCATGGTGTAGGCATTTCGGTACAGCTCCTCAAAGCTCAGCCCACTGTTGTTCTTCCTCTGAATCTCCTGGATAGCATTCTTCAGAAGGTCCCAGATGTTGTTCACATATTTTTCATCCATTGTCATCTGGGGAGGCAGAAGCATGAGAAAAAGTGTTTCTGCACTGCTAAAGAATCGTGACGGCAACATCGATGATGATTTTTAAAGATAGAACTGTAAATACTAGTGTTAACAGTTTTTTGGCATTAGAGGCTACAATCATATTTTCTATTTTCCCCCACATTAAGTAACCAGTTCCTGTCTTAAAGTGTGAACAGGGAATCTAAACTATTTGCATCATGTGTAATGCAGCACTGTTGCAGCTATTCATGCATCATAATTCTCTTGTTAACACAGCATAGCTGAAAGGTGACTGCATATTAACAATCAGCTGCTCTGTTCCTTTCGTGATTGAATAAATCTAAATATTATAATCATAAATATCAAAAGACAAACAACGTGAGTTATAAGATTTCTGTAAGCCACATAGGATAACCTGAGCCACACAGACCCAGCCACGTGGTGAGGAGACATGCGAACAAAACAGATCACAGTGCTGTTTAGTTTAAGAGGAATAGCCAAGTGCAACATGCTTTTGTTAAGTAGCTGTGGTTTTACAGAGTGATTGTACAAATGAACACAGTTAAAGGCCACATAGCTTTTTCAGTCTCATGCAAATTGTTATAACTACTACCAACTATTTAAAGTAAACAAAAATCTAAGACTTTCGCTATGAGATGTCACTGATATGAAATTGTTTTTATTGCTTCTAGAGGCATTAACATCTTCCTGAACACTATGGCTGATTCAAAGAGATATTCTCCACAGCCAAAGCATGCCAACACTTCAAGGTACCTAGATCAACAATTACACAAAAGAAAGTGAACCTTATCTGTCAGTCAATCATATCAAATGGTGTAACATTCTGGCATTATATTCAAAAATTGCATTTTATTCATGGTTAAAAAAAAGCCACAAACGTCAGTATATCAATTTTTAAGTTAACAAAACTCAAAACCAGAGTTATATCAGGTTATTTCCTTACTGCACTATTGATAAAGATATATTTACAATAAAAAAGGGACTTTGTCCATAGCCACAGGGCCACATGGGCATATTTAGGATGAAAGGAAGTTGCAATTTGCATACAAAATGTCGACTGGTCGGCACATTCCATAAAAAGTATCCTCTTGAATAAAAACCATATATCCATATAATTTTCCAAGATACATAATAGGTATTTTTCAAGCCATATTGGAAATAGAGACAATTTTAAATGGCTTGATTTATATACAATTTCATAGTAAAATTGATTATATTGTACAGTTGCCTAACTGCAAACTACTTTGTACTTGAATTAAATCTAAGCTCAACTATCAACTCAACCTTCCACTCTGACTCACTGAAACATACACCCACACATCAACCTGAATATCAAAATGGTGAAAGTGTTTCTCAAACAGGGCAGACACAAAGGCTTGGCAAAACGCATAAATCCCACTTTCATACTCCGAGACGAGAGGTTCGCTGCAATGGTTTAAGTGTACCACATCACAATAACCAATCTAAATAAATAATAAATACATAACCAACGAAAATGCTGTGCCACAGTGGGACCAGCTGAAAGTTATCCTAAACGGCAACATCAACGTATACGGTTCAATTAACTTTAGGCGTGTTTCCTGAAGTCTCACCCTGAATGAAGATGCTCCAACTGTCAGACTAGTTCTAAATGACAAAGCATTTTCTTTCCCTTCCTTTCCACGGCGTGACATACATGTACGAAGTATTTATTTGCAAAATGCCAGAAGTGTTTGCAGTTACCACAACGCAATGTACTTGCCAACCAACACTTAGCAAACGTCAAGCAGGCTAACAGGCCCGCTACCTAGCTTGCTCACAAGCAGCGACTGCTGCGTTGAAGAAGTTTTACGTGTGCTAACATTAGCCCGTGACGAACGGTGTTGCTTTCAAATCCGTGATCAAGCAAATATTTAATAAACGTGACTCGTACTAAAGTTCGGATTCTCTAGATAAATTGCCCACTTGCATTTTCCTCTTGACAATGACGTTTTTTTCTAGCTTGAGCAGCTAGTTAGGTGACAGCTGTTAGCATCACTGTCATCACAGCACTCGATTCTCAAACTTAGCGTTCAGTTATATATAAAACCAGTAAATACTTACTGGGAAGGCTCGTATCCTCATCTTGGTGTCCTTCTTGGTGCCGCCTTTAAGGTTGGACATGATTAGTTAGAACGACTTTCGTTACTATGTTGACGTAAAGACTACATGAAAGGCAGCTACTAGTTTGGTTTCTGCGCAAGGAAAGCGTCAGAAAAACTCAGTGACCTTCCGTAAAGGAATCAGGCCAGTTTTGTGCGTTGGTTATAATGTTCTTAATCGTTCTCCAGAGTGGTTTTTGGCTAATGTTAGCTTATGCAGTGATGGCGGACGACTGTTCTCCACTGCGCAATCCGGACATCTCGCGAGAGTAATAAACTCACAAGACCGACAGGTGCATTCTACAGGTTGATATAAACCCTGTGCCCCTCTCGTACTGCACATATGATTTCCATTGCTGTAAGTATTTGTTAGTAGTTTCCACGATTTTTTACTTTGCAAAAAAGCTCATACGTAAAAAATTACCATGAATACTGTGCGGTTAAATATTGTGTTTTTCATGTTGATTTTCAGTGTTGCTAGTTTCCATCTCACAGTCTTTGCCCCTTCTAGCTTTCATGACAACAGCAAGAGAGCCGACATATTAAAACCACAGGGTGAGTGCATAATTTTCCACACGAACAACAATTTTCCTTTGCACAATTGCAGTCTTTGAGATTAGCTCCAGCTATCTTTTGCAGATGCTCTGCATCTCCAGCCTTCTTATTTCCAGTTGTATTGCATCGATTGCCTGTATAATCCTGTGGCTGCTGATGGCATGGCCGTCAGATATGTTCAATATCTAAATCTATTCATTTATTCATGGCCCAAATATAAGCACTGCAATGTGTGAAAATATTCACCAACAGAGCCAGCTCTTTTAGCTGCAGTTAAGCTTGCAACAAATTGAATATATGTGTATGTCAAAGTGACTGCTGCCTATGTCTGTCCATTAGAATTCTTGATATGAAATGATTTTCAAGAAACAAAAACACCATATATAACAGTATTTGAACAGAATGTGAGAGCTCTGCTGCTCTCTAGTGCCTAATAGATGAAGCATCATGCTTACAGATTAATCTACTGTTAAGCAGGGATAACATTTTCTAAACATTATGGATAAAAATAATGAAGCTAATGGCACCTTTGATTACAGCTGATTAAGATTCTCTTAAAAATGTTGTCACTGATGGTTGAATACCAACTGAAACCAAAAACAAGTAGTATAATGCCACATTTAAATATAAAGGGCAAAAATAGTGCTTGCACAACAAAATGGTATTCAAATTTACATTTAACTGAACAAATTAAATAGTGTGGGCACATGGCATGCTGTTATGCTTAATCATATCTTTACAGTAAGCTTAGAAATGTTCTTATTGACCTGGCTGATGCCCTTGCTCGGCGAAAGTTTTAATAGTTCTCCGTCGAACACATTAAACAGCCATATGTATCACCATATCAGGTTGCTGGTGTATTTGTGCCGTGTTTTGACACCACATTACATACTCCAAGTTCCTCCCATTCCACAGAGTGGTGTGTAAGCTGTTTCTCTGCAGATAGCAAACATCTCTGCAAATGATAGATAAACTCCACATGCTACTGTTGAGATTCTGACAGCGTGTATGACAGGAGCACATTGTGACTAGGGGGAAGTCTGGACTTGGCTCAGTGAGTGATATTTATGTTCAGTTGTGTTGAATTGACTGTGATCATTTACATTTTCTTTGTTGCACAGCAAACTATAAGTACGTACTCTAATATTTAAACATGACTAATGAAGACTTAAAAATAACATTTACTATTTTTTTGCCACTTGCCCTATTCAAAATTCCCAGCAGGTGGCGTATGCTATGCTCTGACCTTAACTAAATTAGGCCTAATGTAGTCAAGTCTTTCCATCTGCGAGCACATGACATCCTCCGTCAGCAGCATAAGCCCAAAGGACCACAGTATAAAGTGGTGCGTTTCAAGGCAGAGGTAATTGATTTTTGTGCAGGTGATTACAGAAGCAGAATTTAATACACAGCTTTAGTTTCAGCTCCTTTTTTTTATTACTGCTACTTGCTTTGCAAACATGACACCGACAGGTCAGGGCAAATGCAGCTCCCTGCAGAATCCCGCACTCATCATTTTAGCCAGGCTGCGGTTGACTTGGCACCAACCCAACAAAACAGGACAAGTCATTTAATTTGCCACCACCGCCAACCTTGAAGCAAGGAATGTAGGCTACTTGAATCCCAATGGGGAGGTTGGAAGAAAATGTCCTGGGAGCTGAAAGAGGGATCAGGCTGT
The DNA here is from genome assembly GCA_013363375.1 of Menidia beryllina. Classification (NCBI taxonomy): domain Eukaryota; kingdom Metazoa; phylum Chordata; class Actinopteri; order Atheriniformes; family Atherinopsidae; genus Menidia; species Menidia beryllina. The sequence goes on from JABUIW010000217.1 coordinate 8,099,076, forward strand.
TCTGCTGGTAGCATCGCATGCAGTTTCCTCACCTCTGATAGAGCTTGCTCGTCCTTCAGGTTTACCTGCACATATTGTTGTTTTAAAGGCAATTGGATATCATCCATGAAATGTAATTTGACATCACTGCCTTTAGTTACTGTGACATAATCAGTGCTATCAATACATTTCCTATTTCAAACATTGTTCTGGGTATAAATCCAATTTTTTTAAAAGTATCATGTTTTATTCACATAAAAACAACTGCAGCAGTACACACCATTTGTATATTTCATGAAAAGTTATACGTCACCTAAAGTAAAAGGGTATTATAGTAAATCTCTAGGTACATGAAATTAAAGTCAACAACAGTAGGTATTTATTATGGTATTTTTTAAAGTTTACACATCTGATGAAATGTGAGAAAAGTGAAACTGATGCAGATGGTAGATCTCACATCTCAAGTATATTGTTTCAACTGAACTTGCATTAAGAAACAAGACATAAACCAGTCTCTCCAAAACGACTTTGTCATAGCATGATTATGCAGCTATTTTGTTAGTGTGACTTGTCACCATTGGTAAAATGATAACTCTGCACACAAAGTGGTAAAATAAATTCTAAATTCATTTAAGAAACACACAGGTGTTGTGTTACTTCATAATGCATTAGTAATGTCTTGTCAGCAGACACATTCGCAGTCCAATCTCTCATCACCCAGAGGGAGCAAATGTACAAATGTCCTCCTCTAGCCATGTGATGTGATACGATGTGGCTCAATCGTAATTGCAGCCATAACTTGGTGCCATATCGAGGTGTCATCTTAAATCACCCTGGTGAAAATATCTTGGGTCACAGTTCAGTATTGGTCGTAAAATCTAAATATAATGTCTCGGAAACCAAGTTGTTTCATAAAGCACAAGAGTAGCTGTATGGAAAAAACACACACATGGATAGCCAGTCTGTAAATAAGAGTGCATACATGTTTTCATCTTAAAGTACGATTGCTGTAAAATGGGAATAATTTTGAATAATCTATCTGAACAATCCTTGCACTTTGTTTTTAGCATTCAATCAGTGTTTCAAGCAGAGATGTGTTAGACTTCCAGCCCTTTTGGCACAGCCTGTAATGACATAGCTCATAGCCACACTTTCATTTAACAGCCTGCATTACGGCTTGGTAATAATAGGCTTGTTTCTCTTTTCTTCTTTATTCTATCTCTCTCACTTTCTTTTTGAAAATGTCCAGCCCACAGTCTCTCTTCCCATCTGTTTATCTTCATCTGAGCTAGGCCTATCCAGTGCCGTGCAAGACCCGCTACTGGAGAAAGTCTTTGTTGACTTTTTGGAACAGAGTTCTGCTCTCTGGGGGAGCAGTCTGTTATTTATGGCTCAAGGCATGATGCGATTGGCTTAGAAGGTATATAATTATCTGTGGCACGTTTTAGAATAACAGTAGATTCAATGTTGAGTTGAGTGGGAGGTTATTGGCATAGTGTGTATTAGTCTGATGGTCACATGTTTTTAGGTGCTTACCATCAACCCAGTGATGAAACTTTTATATTTCCGATAATGTCATCACTAATTACAAACTCAAATACATGTCTACATCTGCCTGAGGGCATGCCATTATATAATCACTATTGTTTTGTTTTATTATTTTGGAAATTGTCACTTATTCTTAACCATGCAATTTAACTTAGACTTTGGTTCTTCCCGTGGTAGACAGAGAGAACAAAATTCTGATTACAGAAAAGCTGGCTGTGGTTACATTTTTTCCAAAGCTAACTACTGATCTGGATAACTTCTCCAACTCCTTAGCTAAAATACATGGTATGGTGGTTACCACTGTTGTGTAGTGAGAGGTTTCCTGGTTCGGTTGGTTTATGTGTATAACCTCTTTTTTCACTCATGCTTTCGCCAATTGCCCTGATTGGTTTGTTCTCTTGTCCAAAATGTGCACGTTATATTAAGTTGGTAATTCCACATATTATTTGATTGCCAGCATGAATGAACCTACCTCATGTGTTACAGTAAGGCAACTGGACTGAGAAGTTCCAGAGCAGGCTAAATGACTGAACACAAAGGAAATTGCTCAATAGTAATCTAAAGAAGGACTTGAACGTTGAGCGGTGTGATGTTTAGGACTGTCACCTCACAGCAAAAAGGTCATTGGTTTCTGCTGGGGCCTTTCAGTGTACCTGACCTGTCACCATGCGTGGGTAGTTACTCTCTACGTCATCTGACTTCCTTAACAGCTTAACAGGTGATTATAAATGTACCCTAAGAGTACTTGGTGTGGGTGGGAATGTTAGATGTATGAATAACGATACATTAGTTTTGTGGTCATTTTGAAGCACAATTTCAAAATGATCATTTTGGCTAATGATAATTTTTTCTGAAAAGGTTTTAGATAATTTTTATTTTAGTTTATTAATGAAATTATGTTGTGTTGATTGTGCCTCATTCATTTAAAAAAGATTCTGGTTATAAGAGAAATCACAAAGTGGGTAAAAAAATCTTCAGTACCCTGTACTTCGTACAAGTTAGTATGCTAATGTCAGATGTGGTAGATGGGTAATAATGAAGTCCCATAAACTGTACTGTCACTGAATGGATTGATTTATGCATAATCAAAAAGTGTTATCACTGAATGTGACACCAGATGTGCAGTCTCCTTCATAAAGCTAGTTATTGGTTATTACACCCGCCTCTGTGTCCTCATTAGGCAGAATTGTTGGACAGGGACCTTGATGGACTAACAGGATTATGTCACTTCAATTATGTCATCTGGGTTTGCTGGGTTATGCAGCAAAAATGACAGAGACGTATTTATGTACTCTCCTTTGGTGGTGGGAGCTGAAAATGATACTTTTGCACACCACCATAGCTAATCCTATTTTGTATTCTGTACCATGACTTATGTGATCACTGTCTTCAATAATGCATGCACAGTCATATCACAAGTAGAAACCATTGGGATGTAAGGGGAATTGAGGCTCAATAACTAATCCTCATCTAATCCATTTATTTTGAATACATTTTCTGGTACAATTAAGAGATGCCTCCCGTCATTCTATGACATGCACAGAATCGCATGTCAGCTGACATGCATCGACACATGTAATTTATTCTTTCCAAAGGTCTTTTTTCCCCCAAATTAGTTCCATATTAATTTGATTCCGGCTGAAATAAATGGTCTAATAATTTTTACATGTGGCTACTATCTTGGAGCAACGTTGGTACTTTCTCTCCAGCTCCCTGTCACATGAAACTATGCCACATTTCCAGGCCTGCGGCATCTAGTTTCAGTTTATGGTGGTATTATTAAAGATTATATGACACCATGTCAGGACCTGGCTAAAAGGATAGTATAAGTATAGACTCTTAAATTAGTCTTCTCACTTCATTACTGGTGTTATTTTATTGCACATTACTGTGATGCCGGGCAGTGGAACCTCACATCTGAACAAGAACCAAGCCGACTATCCACTGACAAAGTTTTTAAAGAGAGACAGTTTTGCAGATGGTCAAGAAGACTTGGGTAACCCATTTTCGGCTAGTGCTTTGGTTGATTCCTAGTTTCAGATATATCAGGTTACGACTTTAAAACCTGTGGCTGCCTAGCCCCATGGTTGGACCCAACCTTAGGGAGACCAGGTTTGACTCCTCAAACCTGGGGAGCTGGAAGACAAACAGCATTGCTCCCACGACCCCAGTTTGGAATAAGCGGTACAGAAAAGGGATGGATGGACTTTAAAACCTTGACAAAGATGATTTTTAAACAAAAATCTACATCTTTCTCAGTCTCTCCTTCCAGCTCCTTAGTATATGTAGGAATGCAGTAGTGCCACTTGACCGCAGTGTCCAGGGAGCCTTAAAAAGGGAAGGAGTCTCTCTCTGATTCCTGGCAGCTTGTGGAGCAGTCCAGGCTAAATTAGGCCTGGTTTCATTGACTTCCATTCCCTCGAGTCACTGCAGCCTTTCCGCCCAGAGCAGGGGAGGCATCTAATGCTTCCTCAGAGCTTCTTTTGATGCTAAAAGAGTAAGTTAAATTGGCATATCTGTAACAATCGGCATGAAAATACTCCAAGTAAAAAGAAAGAATAGAAACATCACTTACTTGTTAATTGGGAGCCTTAAAGTAAGTGTTGGAATGCATGATTTTCAAGTATGTTCTGATTAATTTGACGTGTTCTGCAGTGTTACATTAAATAAGCATTTTAAGGCCAGTTTCAAGGGAGACTGCCTAAATGTTCATGCATGTTTTTTTATGTAAAGACTAAAGAAAATACTCAATTTAGACAAAATTTGAGAAATGAAAATTGAATACTCTCCTTAAATGGGAGATAGACGTTAAAAAAATAATTGCTCCATAGTCTGCTTTTGTATATTTTATTTCTTCATTTTCAAACAATATCCGTAGCTTTATGTATAAAGATGTCCAGTTGCGTTTTCTTTGTAAAATATAGTAACTTTGTAGTGCACAATGTGCAAGCTTGTTTAAAAGATACAGGAAAACCAAGATGAGATTAAAACTTAGATAAGATGCAACCTTTTTTTTTTTACCAATTTATAGTGCAGTGTATACATTTTAATAGCAACTTTTTACTTTAATTTTGACTGTATTTTTTTACTGTATTTTTGTACCCACAAATGAGATTTAATCAATCAGTTTTTCCTGTTTGGAAAACACTTTTATTTTAACAACACTGTAAGGGAATAATATAGGGGAATTAGGGGAATAAAATACAAGTTTTTAAAAAGGTTTGATATTGCATGATATTTTCAAGTTCTATGTGTGTTTTGTTGCATTGTCATGTCATGATTATTAAGCAGCCATACACCAAATTGGACACAAACCAGAAACTCCCTTGAACTCTGCTGAGGAGTTTTAATTCAGATGGTGGGAGTGTGTTTTGCTGATAAACCGTCTACCTCCGACTCCTTCTCTCTTTCCACTCTGCTGTGCTGTCCCGTGTGATTGACCGTCTCTCTTTCTCTGTGCTGGCAGCCGGGGACAGGTGCTGAGTGCTGCTGAGTGTTTCTGCTTGTGTGGGCCCCAGGGGCCTGGTTCAACATTCCTGCGATAGTTTGATAGACACGGCCCTTTGGGGAGGACGAGAAGGGGGGGGCAAACCCTGCATCAGTCCTCTCAGAAAAAGAAGAAAGGGGTAAGTGAAGTCCTGTGACGATGAGGGAGTATCTCACAAACACCCTGCACCATCCCACGCTTCCTGATTTACAAACTCATTTTACTGCTTATCTATCTAGGCTGCATATTGCTCTAATGTCACATGCTCTTCCTCTTTTCACACATACAGCTGCACTTATATATATGTATATGCACACTCAGTCATTTATTTACGTGCAAATGCGCATTCTAATACAGCTGTACAGCTGTCCTACCTTTTACAATTTGAATTTAAAAAGAATGCATCTTTGTTTGTTTTGATGATACAAATATTGATAAAATGTTCTATATCATGAGTAGCCACCATATATATGTTTAGAACATTTTACCCCCTCCTATATGCCGCTGTGTTATTTGTTAATAGTGATCCAGAACAGCACTACCTGTTGCTGTGACCTTTGGGAGGAGCGCTTTTCACTAATATCACCGTAGAACATCATTAAAAGCGTATAAAAACAGGCATGAAACAGATGTTATAGTACCTAACGGTCGCATATTGTGCCGGTGTGCACAATAATTGGTTAACTGAGCGTAAACATTTGACTCAAAATGTCTACATGCTGCTGTGCACGTGGAGGCAAAGAGGAAGTGTCAAAAAGGGAATTCAGAAATAGGCGGGCCAAACAACAAAGTGACCATATTTGGCAGGAGTGCATAATGCGAGTAGAAGATGCAAATGAGATAGAGTGGTCGCCATGGAGACCTGATGTTGCGCAGTGATGGTTCACTGTAAACCTGACCACATTTGTGGTATGGCCGTTGCCAAGCAGAAGGTGCTATTATGAGAGTGTGAGAGAGCAGAGTGAGAGAAGTAGAGGAAGAGAGAGATGAAGATGTCAGTTTATCCCACAATGCATTGCATCAGCATGACCTGTGCTGAAGGGGCTTAGTCTGTCCCAGTGGCACGTCAGCGATACACAGACACGCAGGTAAACCTTCTGTTAGTAAGATCTGTCTGTAAGAGCGATATTTTAAGTGAGACAAGGTGCTGCTGTTTCTTGCATTATTCAGTGTTTCATGTTTTTTTTTATTTGTTATAGTTTGTGTCTAAAATGAATAACTGCAAACTGATTAACTTACTCTATCGAAGAATTGAAAACCAAAAAAACGGTGTCTACTCGCTGAATTTATAAAATACATGAGTTTACTTTTTTTTCTCAAATTAGCTAAGTAGTTAGTTAATTACCCTAGAAATATAAGGAATGTATAATGACTCGGCATATAAATGTGTAGTTTTGTTTTTTTGACAGGAAAATAGATGAAAGCTCTAATGAACATTTATGCAAAGTGCGCTTCCATTTGTTTTAATTTTATCTACAAGATAAGCTTAAGTTTGAATGTTGTTCACTTGCATGCAAAGTGTGGGGTCGGATAGGAGCGAGGCAATGTGCCATTTCCTCTCTCTGTGTTTCAAACCTGACAAATGGAATTGCACCTGCTTCCCTCCATGGTGTCAAAATGGAAAGAAGTTCAGCAAAAACCACAAAGTATGCAGAAGGGAAATTCAGCTGCAAAAAATGCAGAAGAGGAAATGTATTTTATTCAGCTTGCATTTATTTAACTCAAGTTGCACTGAGTTAACAACAAAAAAATGAAACAACTGCTTTGCAATGAGTGGCCTGAGAAGTGATTCAGTTGTCCTTCTGCCGTGGTCAATTTTCAAAATAACGCCTGACTTGTTTCCCTTTCTCCAAGACTGCACTATGGCAGTTTTTGTTGTGACGGTCTGTAATGTGAGTCTAATGTGTATTTGGAGACACTGTGATAGATGAGCTGTCAGAGTTTGGCACACCGAAGCTCTGGGACATTTCCACAGAGAAGTGAGAGTTCACATCTGCCAACCAGTGTCATTTACAGAGCGCTGAGAAATAGCAAAGTCCTGAGATGAGAGGGACATTTAAAGTGGAAAGTTGTTTTCAGAAGGAATGAGGGGGAATGTGATTTATACTTTATGAATTTAATGATTTGGCTGAGATCAAGGGGTCGTTTAGGGTTAGGTTAAGCTAAGATTCAAGTTGACATTTTAGGAGTATTTTTTTCTCTGTTTGTCGAACAAAATTAAAATGTGTCAGAGCCAACTCATCCTAATGTATCTTTATAGTAAAACTTTTTTTTCTTTCTTGGATTTGACAAAAAAGTCCCACAGTTTAACATATTATATAGCTGTTTTATAAGCTAAGCAGTTCTTTGTGGGTATTTAACTGATGTCGTTGTATTAAAGCGGTGGAATTCCCCTTTAGTAGACCACATACACACCTCTTCCTGTTTTCGGTTGGTCGCCATCAGTTTACTCGAACAGTTTACTCAACCTCAGTTTGTTAGACTGTTTTACTCTTCACTCAGGTTCATTGACCCACTGCAGTTCTCAGATAAATAACAGTCGAGCTCACTGATAGAAAGTGTTTCTATACAAGATATAAACTACTGATAAAACAGATAAAGGAATATAAAGTAGAAAAATGAAGACAAGAATCAACTGGTTTGATTGGATTGTTTTCAAACGGAACGAACAAACAACTCAAACTTTGGCCAATTTGTCAGTCTGGTATTTGGACCAAAGAAGATAATAAAACTTCTGGTTGTCAGTGTCTACAGTTTCTTGCGAGGAGGTTTCAGGGGGAAGTTTTAAGTGAAGAAATATGTTTCTGCGAGTGAGAGGAAGTGATGGACGGCATCAGTAATCATGAAGAATATGAATGGGGCAGCAGGCTAGAGGATTAAAAGAAAGATTTAGAGCACAAAAAGAAAAGAAGCCCTGGCTTACTTGGCTAAACTGGAAGGAGGGAAATTCCACGTCACTGTCTGAGTTTCACGTAGTGCTCTGATCTTTGAGGGCAATGCTAATATGGCTTCGATTTCACCAGAACAATATCAGTCATAGCGTTTCACCATTAACGTTAAAGTAAAGCTCAAAAACACTCTCTGTCTTGCAGAGATGTTTCTGTGGCTTCAAATGGATCATTCCATCTCTAATGACTGGTAACTGGAAGTAGATCAAAGCACACACAATGGCATCAGAATTCTAAGCAGTTTTTTGTTCTGCCCTAGTATGCGGACACATTTCTCCAGGATCTGGATAGGTAAAGCATCAACACCGCGCCTCCTTCAAGCACAGATTAGCACCCAGGGTTTATGGGGCTGCTGTGTAAATTGGAGATGAATTATCACCAGCTTTGTATCGAACTGAGATAATCACCAATGAGGCTAACTTAGGGAGATAAGGAATCATAAGAACTCAGAGACAGTTGACGTGTCTCGGTTTTACCTTCACAAAACAGTCACATATGTATACTTGGATAGTATGGAGAAGCAAGTATACACCACGCATCACCCTGTGGTTATATACATTCATCACCTAATTTAACTTGTAACTAGTTTGTAGCCAAACTAAACATAATAGGTGTTATGTCCCTGTGTTTACAGTCAAATGAATGTAGTTGTATACTATGTGCATGATAAGTGAAAAAATCTCTTCCCATATCACAAAGTCTGAAAGAATTCTTGCAGATGCCAGGGCCTTTATCTCTTTAGCTGCCGGATATTGCAACATTAGGACAAAATCTAATTTTTTTCCAAGGGATCCTCTTGTCTCACTGGCTTTCCTTTTGATCCGAAAGTTGAGGCTGCAAAGAAGCTGTGTCAACACCAACTCTCCAGAGTTGGTAGCAGCAATTGCACACGTGTTTTCTCAGACTGTAAAGTGTTTCTGACCCGCAAAAAATGGTCTGCTCCTTTTTGTAGAGACTCTTGTAGCACTCTTGAGTCTGTAGTTTGATTCAGCTCAGCTCTCTGTTAAGTGCAGTTAAAATATGGAGAAAGGCTGGTGCGACGTTGAGCCGAGGGCCGCATGCCACAGCAGAGTATAAGCAGAGAAAGGGAAGCCGGACAGATGCTAAAGTTTCACAAACAAATGTAAATCGATGTTTTATCAACATCTCTTAATCTTCATTTTTTCCAAATGTCATATTCTTTCAATTCTCCCTACCCATTTTTAGTCTTGTATGTCAGATTCGCCATTCTTAATCTCTCCTCTCAGTTTCTAAGTGACATTTATTTTAGCTTCCAACTCCTTAGTATATGTGGTCCTATGTTTATGCCTTGTTTTCCTAGTTATTTCTCCCTAGCTTTCTGCTCTCTCCCCTCTCAGCTTAGCCAGAAAGGCAAGGGCAGTACTGCTGTAACTGAGCTAATACTTCCTGGTGTTGTTTTAGGAGGGGCGTGGCCAGTTTTAGTGTGCGGAGGGGGAACTGCGGGATCTGTACGACCAGTGCAGTTAGAGCTCCCTCCTCTTCTTTCTCCTCCTCCTCCTCCTCCTCCTCCTCCTGCTTCTCCACAGCTGTTGCTACTGCTGCCTCGCTAGCACCATTTCCCTGCATCAGACTGACGATCCAGAGGCTGGGGAGTCGGTAAAGACACAGCCCCAATCCGTCTCCGCACAGCTCTCCACAGCCCAGCTCGGCCACTTGAAGACGCTAGGGAGGAGAGACACTAGCGCACGCAGCCAACACCGCAACACACACACCCACACACACTCTTCCACAGACAAACACTCCTCCTCTCTCTCTCTCTCTCTCTCTCTCTCTGGTGCTCTGCTCTGCACAGCTCCTTTACTCATTTGCTGCTGATTCACTCGCTCACTCGCTTGCCTCTCCTCTGCCAGTCGCTCTGCCTTACTGTGTTTTGCCTGCCTGCCTGAGAATGGTCCAGCCGGTGCCTGAGGGTCTGCTGTCGCGGCCTGTCTGAATACACCACAAGCATAAAAGAGCCAGTCGACACGCGGAAGTACACACACACTAACTGAAGAGCAATGTGAGAGGTAAGATCTCCGTTCATAACCTTCCTCTTCGCCTCACTGCTTTATCTAGATCTTTCCTCCTATGTGTGTGCCTCTGGCTTCAGTTTCCAAAGTAAGTCTCCACGTAGTGGAGCATGGATACGGATATGGAGATCACTGGCCTCAGTGTCTGCTCTGTGCATATTCAGTGCGTACTCCATCGGGTGAACTTGTATTTACTGTTACATGTGTTTATGGGCATAAGAATACACACACGCACACACACAACTGAATGACACATTCTTGGCTCAAAGCAGACTCTCTTACAATAGCTACTTCCTGAGGGTAGCGCTAGTTAGCAAGAAAATTGTTGTTCCTGTGCATTAGTGTGTGTTTAGAGAGCCACGGTTGTTCCAGGAAGCAGCGGAGAGGATCAATACATCGCCCACTCAGCTTTCATTCTCCCTATCTGACTCAACGTTGGACATGTTTGGATTTATCCTGCAGAGAATGGTTCAAATTGCCTAACATCTCTCCCATCTTGCTGTGTCAGCCGAAAGGCTGGAAGCATGCTTTTGCATGTGTATACGTGTGTCTGTAACATGTGCGTGCTGTGTAAGGAAAGCTCCCTCCCGAGCGTATGTAAATTATGTGTGACATGTGAAGCTGCTGCTACCTTATATGGTGAGCAGTATTTCAGTACAGTAGAATCTTGCCAAGCATTCCGGGTCGCGGGAGGAGAGAGTGTGTTAGAGGGTGACTCTGTCTGTGGGAGTGTGTGCCTCACTGTGTGTGTGTGTGTGTGCGTCTGACTGACTGAGTAAGTGTTTGCATACGTCTGTCAGAAGGGTGAGTTACAGAAAAGAAAGCAGAGAGTTTAAGAAAGAAGGAAAGAGGGACAGGAAGGATTGAGAGAGCATCCAGTAAATGAAGGGATTTTGCTTGTTTATTTCTTCACAACTGAAAGTAAGTTGCTTTACTTGATAAGCCGTTTGCACTATTACTTGAGAAAGCCCGGTGGCATGTGTTTGTCTTTAAGAGGTTTTGTTTGCCTTTGTGTCTTCACGATCATTCATACGGGCTAAACGTGCTGTGTGTTTGTGCCGTGCGATTATTTCCTTAAATACAGTGGTTTTAATGTTTCACTGCTGTTTCCTCTTTCATAAGAAGCCACTACTTATAACAGCAGTGTAAATCAGAAGTAGTCAATAGGGAGGGAAAAAATATGTTAAAGAATGTTGGAGAATCTTCGCGGAACCGAGTAAAAAGTAATTTTTTCGCGTTCTGTTCGTCCCTCTCCTCAGGATCTCTGCCCTCCTTCGGGTCTCTCTGGGTTTCCTCTGGGTGGTGTGTCCGCGGTCGGGGCAATGATGAGGAATGTTGTTGTTGTGACTGAGCTGGATTCATGGTGGCTCAGACAGTAGCGCACACATGGAAGCCTGCACCACATGGGCAGATGTGCAGCACATTGCATTTTGGAAATTTTGTCACATCCCCCCCTCCCAGGTGGACTTTCAGTTTCCTTCTAGCAGAAGGCTGAGTATTTTCCCTGCGTTTGTCCGTGGGAATATAACCAGTTTACATTGCTCTCACTTTGTACGGATACACGCATATATGAACTGTGGTGCAAATGTCTGTCTGTTTATGTGCTTTCTAAGCTTTAGAATTTGCCCCCCAGACAAGATTATATGCATGGTTGCGTCTGTGCTGACAGGTTAAGCCTTTATTACATGAGGATTCCTATAGTTCTCCCTGAGATGTTATGATCACAGTTTAACCCCTATGAGCAACAGTTCACCACACCTTTGGTTGAGAAAGGCACCCTCTACTTAACACAAGTCAAAGCTAAGTTGACAACAATTTCCTTCAAAAGCTGTCAAGCCATAGCTCCAATTTGCTTCAGAAATTAAGGCGTTCTTAACCTGAGTTGATAATCATCTGTCTGTTCTCATCAACAGTTAATGATTTTTATGCTATTGCCGGAGTAGCATATGGAGTAAGGTACCAGTAAACATCTTTAGAAGATTTTAATCTTTAGAAGATTAGCAGTGCTAATATGCAACGCAAGCATTTGTCAATGCTGCTATTTGTCAAGTAAGTATCATGAACCTTTCAGTAATTAAATATCATATCTTAAAGCTTGTTATTTACCTCTCTGTCGAAACTTACACTTTTTTTTCAACATGTTTGTCTTTGTTCTTCTTTCATATAGTCGTATCCACTACTATTCCCAGCCCTATTCCCTCTAGTTGGGAAGAACATCTTAAACCTCACACCTAATGCTTTAAAAAAGATTTTAGTGTGTAACATTTTACTGGTGCCAGAGCCGTTTAAAATGACTTACTTGATTACTAAATACAGAAATAGACAACCAGTGACTTCCTCTTTTTATTTAAATGAATAATGTAGCCAAATAGCACGTCTGTAGGGATGCAATGTGTGTATTCTCAAATCAAACCATATAAATGTTTTAAAGACTATGTTTTTCCTCCTTAATCTCCATGGGATAACTTCTGGCCAACCCATTAAATGTAGCTGAAGAATAATAAAGGAGCACATAACATAAACAGTGTCTTGGTGAGACATTGCCCCCCCATGATCTGAATAGGCTCTTCGCAGTCCTGGATTTCACACTTCCCTCAACTGTGCAGGAAGGATTAGCACCTTACCTCTAAAAGATACTCTCCCATCTAATATACTTGTCCAGAATCTCTCACGGATGTTAAATTGGGTGAAGTTTGTTAATTTAGGACGGGGTGTCTCCTGCATAATATTTTAGCTAGCATTTATCCATTTTTAAGGCGTCTGCATTCATTTTGTACTGGAAGAATTCTCTATTTTTTTCTGTTTGGGTAGAGACCAACCTGTAGCTAAACCAGTCATTATTAAATTGTAGGGCCTGTCATTATGCTCACTATCGGATGATTTCACCACATCCTTACATTCACATACGCACACAAAGATGCAGTGTTGCACACAGCTTAGGGATACTCTGTGTTCGGACAGACAGAGGTTTGTGTTTTTGCAAAGGTTTGCATTTGTCTGTTGTGCATATGTGTGTGTATGTGTGTGTGTGTGTTTGTGTGTGTGCATAGCTCTGTTTATGTATGCTAAACAAGAGATCTCATTGTCTCCAGGGTTTTGCTTCAAGAAGAATCAATAGGCATTGTTTATTTTGGATTCCAAGCTTAAGACTTACTCTCAGTCCCACATTATATCATTAAAGGACAAATAACTCAGTAAAACTAATTGTTGACTAGTGCTAATAAATCATGACAAATAATGACAACAGTGAATATTACGACAATAATAAGAATAGCAACTGTCATTCTTATTATTGTTATATATCACATTTTCTGTATCAATCCAAAAAGATCAAGAATCAGCAGAGAGAAGGTTTTACGTTCCATTATATGTGCTAATATGTGTGTATTTAGACAAAGGTTAGTGACACAATTTGTGAGCCTATGAAGTGGTTTGGGCACCCCAAGCATTGCTTTTCCAGTTGCATTGTCCACTATGATCTCTATCAACAAACTGTCACCCTGACCCCGCCTCTGTCCAAAAGCTGAAACCACTCCCTTTTACTGACCAGCAACAAACCAGCAGAGATGAACGGCCACACAGATACAAAGCAAATGGCTGAAGATAATCATCAGCATATCTCCACCATCGGTTATCGTTAGCGTGTGCTCTCTCCTGCAGGGTGGGAGCTGAGATGGAGGCGTGTCATCACTGCAGTTTTAATAATTTTTAGCACAAATCCTGCAAAAACTAATTTAATGAAACAACGTAAATACGTGAATAAGTGTTGTATTTTGGCGGTGATCTGTATTGGCTTCATTAAACCATAAACTTCAGCTTAGCCAGTTTTGTCCCTTAAGAGTGCGTTTAGTCACATTGAGCTAAAGCTTAACTGCATTTATGACGTGTCTCTCGTTCAATTTTCAGGAAGTCTTATCATAACCGTGAACCACGCCCTCCTTTCTCTTTCCTTTGGTAACATGCAGCAGCGATTAAAAACAGCAATTCAGCTAAGTTTTTTCTTTATTACTGCAGCGTTTCATCATCGGTTGAGACTTTCCCAATAAAAACAACTCTCTCTTCTTTGTAATGAATCAGCGACGTGAAAATGAGGGATGAATTTTAGGGCAGGTTTGCATTAGGTCTGGGCACGTTTTTCATCAAGGAGGTTGCACATGCCTTTAAGGCATTTCGCGGGTCATATGACTGTGAGCGGGTTGCATGGAAGTGTGGTGGTTACCATTATGACCTTACGGCAAGAGGGTTACTGGTTCAGATATCAGCGGGGGGGCTTTTTGTGTAGGGTTGCGTGCCGTCCCCAAACACGCATGGATTGTCTCTGGGTACTACAACTTTCTACTCGCACACACAGTTTTGTCAGAGTATGTATGAATAAGGCATACTCTGGAATCTATTTCTACCTCGTGTTCTAAGAGGCAACAGGAAGTGAACAGTCTCCTCCTTGCTCTCTTACCATTCCCTTAGGTTGACTTTGCACCAGCTTGGAAGACCTTGAGTATGGGGGAGTGTTCATGAGGATGCTGAATGAAACGGTGCGGGCCAGACAGTCCCATTAAGATGTGGCTGGAGTTTAGATGGCGGAAAGAATCAAAATCCCCTTGAAATGTGGTCAATGTTGTAAAATGTTTGTGGGGTGCATAAAACAAGGTAGTGTTCATCAATTATGTATTTGAATTGAATGTGCAGGAGTCGAGGAACCCAATGAGCCAAAGTGGAATGATAAAAGGGAAGAATGGCCGGAATAAACACATCCAGACGCTTTATAAAGAGTGCTCGTTGGTATGGCACAATGCTGCGTTCTCTCCCAGATGTTTTCTTGTGAAACTATAACAAGAATCATAGAAAGGTAATGGGCAGAAGGACAGAACTGAAGGGATATTTGTTTTTATCCATGGTTGAACTTGAACTCTTATTTGACTGTAGGCAATTGCTTGTGCCATTTGCTAGAAAGAAGATAATAAACTTGAAATGGAATCTTTTATGCCACCTCAATAACAGTGTTCAGCTGTTATTGAAAACTCTTTTCGTCTGTTTGTGTTACAAACTGTGTGCACATCAGCGGTGAACTGTTTCAAACGTCAGTGTTATCAGTTATACATGATATATAACCTTTCTCTAGTGTTAACCCCTTATGTTCCTCTAGTTGTAAACCTAAAAAATGGGTCGGCAACGACCCTAATACCAGAGAAGTTTAAAACGTATATCCGAGGGCATAAATGGCCACAAAAGAGGAAAGAGGGTTTAATTCTTACAGTCGTGAGAATTAAATGATGAAGAAATGCATGTAAACAGAGTTCAGGGGGAAGAAATGTGCCCTTAGGCATGTAAACAAAAACAAAAAACTGCATGCTGTGTTGAAGGACTTTTTATTCCCAAAACAAGCCTGGGCACTTTCAGAGAAAAAGTATTATTACTAACACTTATATGAATACCTGTTGAATTAGATATCAGCTTTTGATAGATTGTTAAACTTAATTGAAAACTTTAGGTATTTTAATCTTACCTCATTCATGTCATGGCAGCAGATTCGCTCATATGCAGAGTTTTTATGTGCGTATTGTGTGTGTGAGCAGTTGTAGGGTCTGTCACAATAATGCTGCTTTTGCTGTAGGGGTCATCCAAGGTGAAAATAAGCAGTTTCCCCCTTTACTCTAAACACAGCGCGTGTTGCTGGGTCATCATGGCTCAGGCTGCACCGCTGCAGGGCTCTGATACAGAGTTCTGCAGCGTTGTAAAGTTTGCCCGGTCCGTTGCATTGCTGAAGGTGCACATGCTTTTCTGGGAAAAAGCGATTTGTCTTAGCTGGGCGTGGTGACCGGCCGCTCGTGTGATAAGAGCACAACGGGTCCCTTGGAGCCCAATCATGCAAATTCATCCTGAAAATGCTGTTCAATGGATAGGCCGAAAATAGAAAAAAAAAAACATAACACAACACAATCTGATCAGAAGTGTTCAATGCTCTTTTTACATTTAAAAGTCTCATAAAATGAACAGGATAATGTTCCCGCGGGACATCAGATTTACACCTGTGTAGTGTGATATAATATTGGTATTATGTTTTTATTTTTATTTCGTAATTTAGAAATGGTCCTGTAGTAATATTTTAACTGGACATCTCATGAATTATTGGGTAACAGATTGATTTGTCATCTGAATAGGAGACATATAGTCATAGCCGCGGTAAGCAAAATAATTTTTCTGTCTTCGTCTCTGTCTTTGTCGACAGCAGACAGGTCAGGCTCCTGTTTGCTCCTCCCCCTGCTCTCACCTGGCCCTCTGCCCAGAATGTTGCCGCAACCCTGCCTGTTCTCATTGGTCCCTGCTCTCACAAGACTTCGCAAGAGAGGAAATGACTAAACTCTTCTCCCTCATGCTTTGCCCCAACTTCCCCCTTGCATTCACTCGCCTCTGTTCTTTCACCTCTAACTTTATTAGTAATGGCCAGCTTTCCTTTAGTGGATTGCAAATGATCCAGCGTTTGATCTTATTTTCCTGCAGCGCCTTGAAGAGGTGGAAAGTTGTGAATGGCTGCTTTGTGCATATTTGTGTTCGATGTGTGCCATGACCAGATGAGTGTGTGTGTATGTGTATTTAGAGCAGAGGACTGGGCGAAAGTTGTATTTGTTTTAGCCGACTCCTCTGCATATCTGACATTTTTGCATGTTCAGCTACGGCTGTGGGAATGAAGAGCGGCATCGATTTTGAAAATGCAAGTGAACAAAATACTGCTCGGAAACTCGAAGGAAGACAGATGATAAACACAAACGTATGCTTATTTATATGTTTTGAGTAATCTTTCTGTCTGTGTTCTCCCCTCTGTTCCGTCTCCCTCTCTTCCCAGAGGAAGTGCCTTCCCTGATGTCTGCTGCAGCTTTGACCTGCTTCTACAGCTGAAGCCCCACCTCCCCCACCCCACCCGCCCCCCCGCCTTGCTCGCTTACTGCCACAGTAACACAAGTTCAAGGACAGGAGCCACACCACCCCTCGCTGGCTACGCTCCGACCTGGTCATCCCTCTCCTCCAGCATCACCATTTACTCAACCCAGCTGGGCTCCGGCTCCGGACGGCCCCCGCTGCGAAACGCTCCCCACCAGCTGACCAGCCTTAGCAGCGCCGCCCAGCACAGCACCAGGCCCACGCAGCATCTCATCCACTTTGCCTTTCACTCTCGCCTTCAACCCTTGAAGCCTCCTCTCACTCCTCAGTGTCCTTAACCTTCCCAAAGCAGATTACAACAAAGAGTGTCACCTTGCTTGCCTGCTCCACTACACCCAACCAGAGGGCTTTCAGTTTGACCCGTGTACCTATTCACCATCTTTACTTGGAAATGTCGGAACTGAAACATTTGATGAAGCAATAAAGAGTGAAAGGAAGAAAAAAAAGTCAAGCCAAGACAGACAGCTTCTAAGACTAAGAACTCTCTTGGATGTAATCACTTTGCCAGCTGTTGTTTGCTAAGGAAAATGATCCATTAACATCCACAGCAAACATCGTCCTGTGACATTTCACTAGGAAAAAGGAGCTCTCTCAATCAATAGGAACTTTTTATGTTTTTTTTTTTTATTTCACTTTTCACAGAGGGTAACGACACCACCAGATACATACAAAAATAACCTAAAGTTGTGGATTAAAACACTAGGTGCTTTTATTCCGGGTTGAACCTATTTCTGCGAGGAATATTTCTTTGGCCGGCGTGTTGCCATGGCGATGAACATAGCACACATCCGTGACACAAAGTGGCTGACACTGGAAGTATGCAGGGAGTTCCAGAGGGGCACTTGCTCGCGTTCTGACCAGGAGTGCAAGTTTGCTCACCCAGCCAAGAGCTGCCAAGTGGACAACGGGCGGGTGATAGCTTGCTTCGACTCTCTGAAGGTAAGCACTAAGTCGAGAGGCCCTATTCCAGGGAGCAAAATAGATCCGAGATAAGAAACCCAACACATACATTCTGACAGACTGTTTGAGGAACTGTACCGACCATCTGGCCACAGCACATGCTTATCTTTGCCTAGCTTCTTCGTGGTCATGTGACTGTAACGTGATCGTGACCACAAAGGGGAGGAGGGTGAAGCAGCTTTTTTGGATTCAGGATACAGTTGTTTGGATTTTTTTTTTTTCTGGAACAGGATAGATTGTTTCGACACCACACTCATGTTAAAGGAGCCGATCAGGATTCTACAGCTTTCTGAATTAATTATGCCATACATGAACCCCGTTCCATCCCTCTGAAAGTGGAGTCGTTTAAATTTGTCAGCTTTGAAACACAAGTTCCTCGCCACGTGTACAAATTCATTTTGAGGACCCGAGCACAGTTTATCGCTGCAACTTGTGAAAAAGCAAGATGATAGCATCACATTGTTTCTCTTACATTCAAACCACTTCCTGTGCAATGGCCTGAAGGCAGCCAAGGGGAATATGTGTGTATTTTTTTATACTTGTCTGTGCTTTTGAGCACAGATGATGGTATATTTGAGGAACTGTTTGTGGCACTTTTCCATTTTCAGATTTTAGCAGGAAAGTAGGCACCATTCAAATATATTTTATGATACTCATTTATTCCCTCATCTACAAACTTACTTTGTGTCCGAGCGTAAGATATCAGGAGACATTCCAACCTCAACCTAAAGTTTTCAGTAATAACAAACGTGCACAGATAAAGGTTTCGCTCTGTTATTATCCTCTGTTCGTATTATGTCCCGGTAGACGTGGTCATTGACTGCATGCAAACAGGGATGGATTAAGATGAGGACGGCCTGCCTAAGTCGACACTTTTTATAGCCAAATGTGGACAGTGGAACACTGCCCAAGTCAAATTTTTGTTTCTTTAGCATGCACTATCACCGATACACATAAATAAATCACATCAAATTCTTGGTCAGTACATCCGCAGTTTCCATGGTTTTTGCCTTCATTCCTATTGGTTTAATTGCTGCAATTAAAAAAAAAACTTTTTTTTTTTTTAGATCATCCGATTTTACTGCAAAATGAGCGAAAACAGATGCCTTTTCCAATAGGGCAACTTACAAGAGTACAGGGGGGAAATATCTTCCTCAATTTTTACTTTGGGATAGTGATGCTTCGGTGTTCTCTGAACTTAGGGATTAATTGTGTTATTTCCAATGATATTCTCTCAACAGAAATTTGACTACTACAAAAACATGTAACCAATTCCCCAGAAAGTCCGGATGTCGCAGTCACATCAGTTCACCAGCCACCATGTGCCACGTGGACATTCGCTGCCAGCAAAGTGGCGTTTTATCTAGCAGCAGAAGGATGTGGATCTGAATATACATGTTTAGTTTGTCATTCACACTTTAAAAAAAAGGTCGGCAGATACGTAGCAGATTTTTTTGAAAGACCCAAGGGGCCTATTTTAGAAGTTTGGACTCATTTTCCACTAGGACCTATGTATTAATGGAGCTGGGCGATGCTTTTTTTAACCGCTTGCCCCATTTTTTCCACTGGTAATGAAAAACAGAGCAGGTCTCATAAACCCACAGTGGAAACCGCAGGAGAAAGCGAAAGAAAGAGAGAGCAAATAAGGTCAGAGAAAATGCAATATTCTCAAAAACACGTAGAAGTAGGATGCAACAATACAGACACACCTGCTTTCAGCACGCCGTAAAGGTTTTCCTGTTACACAGACCCACAAAAACACATTAGCCGAAACGCCATTTGTCCCACTTCACTTTAACACAGTCTAAGTGGTTGAAATAGGACAAACTCTCAAATGACTGGAGGTACATGAGCCCATATCCTTTACTAGTCTTGTACACACTCATTCGCCGTCCTGGACACAAGCACACACTTTCTACCAGTGAGAGAGGATCGGCCTTCTTCTTGAGAAGTGTATAAATAGAACGGG
The DNA here is from genome assembly GCA_013363375.1 of Menidia beryllina. Lineage (NCBI taxonomy): Eukaryota > Metazoa > Chordata > Actinopteri > Atheriniformes > Atherinopsidae > Menidia > Menidia beryllina. The sequence goes on from JABUIW010000217.1 coordinate 8,118,933, forward strand.
TCTCACATGATCACCAGTGCATAGCTGAGCAGGTCACACCCAAACCGAGTCATTTCCCCAACGTGTAGTCTGTCTCTTTTTTTGCTTGTGTGTGCGTTTTATATGTTATACACACACCCACATACAAAAAGGTACACTCTAATGCACCTACAGTCACAGCAACACACTCCCCTAACAGTAATGTTTAGTAAGAAAGAATTGCTTCAGAAAAAAATAATCAGTCCAAAAAAACGTTGGGTTTTCTATTTTTGCGAGAAAATAAATTGCTATTCAAAGTTTGTCGGCTTTCAGACTGAAAAACAGATGGATGGGTTGCTATGTGCACGAATGCATACAAACGATTCATCTCAGTAGCTCGTGAAAGAGCGAAATGACAGCATAACTTTGTTACCCTCGCTCCCTCAAAACCACTTCCTGTGCAACAGCCTGCAGGCAGACCGAGTTTTTCGTCAAGCCACAGAATTAAAACTTCTCGCGGGTGTAGCTTTTTGTGTAGACGTCGACGCATAAACAATACATTCGTTGGGCCCAAACTTGGCTTTGACCCCATAGCACGGCGCCTTCGTTTGACTGTCGACCCGGTCGGAGCAGTGCAGAAAGTTTAGATATGTTGAAGCAGAGTAAATATTTAGAGAAGGACAATGGTAGACTTTGAAGTCAGCCCCATAGCTCGGTCCGTAGATGATTAACAACTCAGCAGATAGGTTCGGTGTAAAATGCTGATTTGGAATCTGTGTAAACAACACGCTTACTGTCAAAACCCGTATCGGCAGCAGATAAATTGATGAGATAGCTTCAAAAGTGGGATACGGCACATGCTTTCACAATTAGATTGCTGTATGATCAAATTTGAGGGTTTTAGAAAGCGCGGACACTAATGTGGGAGTATGACTGATTAGGTTTGGCTGTGAATGAACTTGTCGTTGCTTGTTTTCATTCTCACTTGGGTTCTTCTCCTTGATTTCCCGCTCAGTCAGGTTCTTGCCTCATTTACTTCAGACCACACCCATCCCTGCAGTACAGGGACGGGTGTGAGTGTACGCTATACACACACACCGCAGACAAACTCATATTTACATGCATAAATCTTGGTGGTCGGAGGTTTAGGGCTGGCACACCCTCTTATGTTTTGTGATGTTATTTTATACAAACTTATCAGCGAGAGCTGGTCCTTATTTGATCCCGCCTAGCCGTTGTCATCAACCCAGGTGTGGCGAGCGTTTGCCGTGGGCAACAGTTTGAACATGTGCACCGTTTCATGCCTGGTAGACTTCACGCCGTTTCTACTTGCCAACCTGACACACCCACTATCATTGCATCTGAAGCTTAAGAAAACCGGGTCAAGCTGGAGTCGAGGGCTTGCCATGTGCCGAGGTGTTCGAGTTATTCGTTTTGCAGTCCAAACAATGAAAACTTTTTACATGTTTTGGTCGCTCGTTTGGGTCTCCTCTTTCACGTTTAAAAAAATAAAATAAACGACATTACATCAATATAAAAAGAACAGACTTTGCATTGCCGTATCTATTAAAGTGCGTTTATAAGACGTGACTGACCCGACTCAATAGAAAGGATGGAAAGAGTAAAGGAAATTGGTCCCAAAAAAAACTAAAGGAGCGGCTTTTGCCCCAAAGCAATGAAAATATAAAAAGTGAGGATGAGTGTGTATCAAGATTTTAATGCTATCATTATATTTTATGTGGATCTTCCCACTTACACTTTTTAACGTCCCAATACTGGGAACTACGTGTTAAAAATATTAATCTTATACCCTCTTTTATCTGAGATTGGTGCTTTAATGTATTATGAATTCTGAAAAAAAAACTTTAATGAAGGCCCCTGAAAAACTAAACAATGAATGGCTGTCACAAACCTACGCTCGTGATATCATTATCACCATCCTTTCTCTTGGTTTGTCTGCCTCCATCTGTCTTTTGTCTCATGTTGTATTCATATTATACGTGAATAACGCTGCAGAGATAACTACAGACTAATTCGCTTACATTTCAAAAACGTTGTTAACAACAGACGTGTGTGAGGTAAATGGTGCCTTGGTCTTTATGATTTCAGACAGATTCCGGCCGGTGTAGTCCACACTGGGTGGAAAGCACGGCGTTTTAAGTTCAGCTGGTTAATATGTGCTTAACACACATAGATTGGCACACTGTACGTGGCCATAAACTCTATACAAAGATACTTTGCAGTCATTTATTTCTTTTAGAACTCTGAATAGATTTTTTTTTTTTTACCTATCTGGATGCTGCAGTACATACTAAAGTTTGGCCGGAATAGATCTGCAAATGTTCCAGAATTTAAAAGAACTGTGGGGAAGATCATTATAAAATACATAAGCTGTACTAAGTTCTGATTCTCACCAAATTCTCATGATTAAGGTCCCACTTTACTTTTTTCTTGCTCTTAGCAGTGGGCAAATATAATTTTTAGTCTTCCATCAAATGTTTTTTACGCACATACTGCTTTTATTCATCCTGTTTCCAGGTGCTCTTTTTTCTGTTTTGCACAATAAAAATTAGAAGTAGCACTAAAGTTCTGCTTAGGTTTATTTTCTCGTTGTATTTCAATGTATAGGTTCTGGTGTCTTTATCATTGCGGCAATGGGTCTTTTCTTATGTCCTCCTCAGCTTCACGCTGTGAGGGATTTGTGTTTGGAGCACACTAATCCTGCCTTCCACACACATTAAACCACACAGGGCCATTCTTTGGTCTGCTTGTTTAATGGTGTGTGCATCCTTGTCACATCAGCATGGCTTTGCATCTCGTCTGTGAGCTTATGTGATGGAAAATCAGCGACAACAGTCTTTTCTTTTCAGTGTCAGCCGTCCCTGTCTCTCCATCACACTGGGCCCATTTATAACAGCAGTGATACAATGATCACTTTTCTGAAGCTGTCCTTTCTGCGTCTCCTTTTGAAATACAGACTTACTGGACAACCCCAAATAGCCTTTAGAGTCGGGTGACTTCACCAATTCTAAAACGGTCACCATCGTTTATGCTCTTTGGTCTGCATCAATTAATTTCTCTGTTGGCACTGATTGGACCTGGGTGTTTAAATGAGCCCTCTCTCAAGTAAAGATGGACTGTTAATAGCCACATCAGAGCAGTATTTACACCACTTTATTCTTTTTTCTCTTTTTTCTTTTTTTTTTAACCAAAAGTTTATTTTTATGTGTCCACACATAATAGTTCATTTATCAAAATGTTTTACAGATGCAGTTTAAACAATATTGACAAACAGTTCAAACCACTTTCACTTGTAAAAGAACAACTATGTATTGTTTGAATGGAAATCTCTTTCACTAGTTTAAGCTATTTAAAAAATGAAAATGTTTGAATTTTTCTTGGGTAACATCAGCTTTCTAAGTTTCCTTTCCTTTTTCCTTTCTAACAAACATATCAGAGTCTGACTTTCTCTCTCTGTCTTAAAAGCTCTGCCATTTCCTCTCAGCTCACACGAGAACAAATATGCAACAAGTCAGCTTAGTTCCAACTTTCCGAAAAGATAAGAGCGGAGCTTTCGTGCACAGCTCCAAATTTCAGACTCACCTCTTTTAACACCTTTCCACTCTGTCACTCCCTTGACAGGTGTTGGATCCATCACTCGTGCTCAGTTTATTTTTTATTCATACCATTTTTCCAGAAAGGGAATGAGGAGAAGCCTGGTGGTTGTTAGAGAGATGTCTATGTTCTCTGTTATGAGCAAAGCAATCCTCCCTTTATAATTTAGTTAAATCTAGAGTTAACATCCTCAAAGAATAATGTAGTTTCATCTCTTTTTTTCTGGGATGATATTTTATTGTTATTGATCATTTCTCCGTTTTTCTTCTTCCTTTTTTAAAATTTCCTTCTAATCAGAATTTGACCAACTTAAATTCTGGTGTTTCAAATTGCATTACACACTAATTAGCTGTTGCTAATGTAGTTGTTCTTATGGATGAGAAAATAATGGTGTTCATGTAGTTAAAGCAGTGAAAACAGAATATCACTGCTGTCACACAACAAAGAAAATGGTCTCACAACAAAGAAAATTATACACAGAAAAATGAGGTCAGTTTACATGACAGAATGAAGACAGAAAATTTTTAAAAAGAAGCTTTCTTCAACTGATGCCAAGATAATCACACGTAGAAACAGGATTAGTCAGGTTGACAGTTGGATTAGAGCTGTGGATAGGATTACAGTCCATGATATGAGATTAGGCCAGAGACTGTTGCAACAAACTAAGTTAAACACATTGTAATTATTTATTTATTACCAATGGAAGGGACTAGTTGGTGTCACAGACTTTGGAGAGGAAAATGATGGATTAGAGACTAAATCATCTTAGTAGTTTATATAATAAATATGCAATCAATGCTACACAGACAAACACACACACATATATATATGTATATAATTACACACATGCACATCCAGGCATACATCTATATATGCCTGGAAAATGTTAATGATAAAGTGTTTTTAACAACAGCATACAGGAAGCATATTCTAACAAAGGCTACATATCACTCGATTACTCCCCTTTCTGGGTTTTAAATTAATATTTCAGATAAATGAGTGGTCTTCTCACCCATAACTCCAACAGACAGTGAAAATGAGATTGACTCAGTCATTTTCAGAAACTGCATTCTCAGGACTCATAGCAGTGACACCTGCTCCAGCAAGGGCCTAAAGATTTCTGCACAATGACTCTCCTCTTTCCCTCCCCCTGGAAAGCAGAGTTCAGAGAAGATTAAATGAACATTCCCAGACTGCTGCTCATTGTCACATTATGAGCATTGGGTGGTTTTCATAAAGTTCTGCCACTAAAATCAATACCTGTGTTATTGCTCTGTTTTTTTCCGCTGATAATGAAAAGTGAGAAAACAACCTCAGATGCCCCAGCAAGAAAGAGACAATGCACAGTAGTGAATGGGTAGAATGACAATAAAAACCTGATGTAAACAGAATCACATGAAAGCATGTTTGCGAGAAATAAAAAGATGGCAAGAGATAGCAGAAGGGTGGGGGGTGGGGAGGCATGTCAGGAGAAAAACAGAGTGGTCTAAGTTTGGATCCAGGGCTCCTGTGTACGTGACATCTGACCTGGAGGATTTCTCAGTACCAACATCCTCTCGAGTGTGAATAACTGCATATGTGTGACTGTGCGATATGAATAGGGAGCTTCTGTGGGCATCTCATGTTTGTGGGTATTCAAATTTCAACTCTCCACGCTTACACATATGTTTTTGTCCTTTTAAGCATTTTTTCACGAGCATATCTAACAAGCTAACCCTATCACACTCCAGTGCACATCTAACCGGTAATCGTTCTAACTCTTTGATTCTTTGGTGAGAGTGGCAATGGAACACTGGGGACATATTGTAATATTATCTTAGATTAACACTCCCTACCTACTTCATATCTTTGTAAACACCACTCGTCATATCAAGCCTCTGGCCACCAGGCAGCACAGTGCAGATCACGGTGAACATTTAGACCCAGCAGGATGATTCAGACATGATCACAAGAGCATGTCCGTGTGTTTATGGTCTGATAAAGAAATGCAAGGCCCAGCGAAGAGTCTAACGTCATTCATGGCTGAGGCCTTTCACCCTCTTACAGTAATGCTACAGATAAAAAGTATTCAAATAGGTAGCCCGATTATAAAAGGCAACTGATGTATTATTACTTTAAATATCCAGTACAGCAAGAAAACCTATCTGTTCATTTCCCCTATGGACTGGTTACGGTTCTGGTGCATTTAAGTTGACATCTGAATAGTAAGGTGCATTATGACTGAAGTCATATTTGTGCTCTCTCCCATATTTGAACGCACAGTAGACAAAGAGGGACGACCACTGGGCCGGTTCCTTTGAGTCTCTGTTGCTCTCCAGCAGAACAAAGCTTCTTGCACAGTGTGTGTGAGGAGAGCACGCTTTCATCTCCATGTATGTTTAGACAGAAGACAGTGGAACGCCGGGCAGGGAACAGTGTAGCTTCACACCCAACACAGCACAACCACTAACATCAGACCACAACACACTGCAGCACCAAAGTTAGGTTTATTGTAGCGTGTGTTTCAAGTAATCCATATTCACATTTTAGAGTGCAGGACTGGCTTTCTTAGTTTATATTTATTTATTATCCCAATGGAATAGGTATAGCTTTGTTTTATGTAAGAGGTGCTCTTCAAAGAAATGAACTGAAATAACTTTAAATAGTTTAGAACGTTTTTTGGACGCATACTGTCTGCTGATTGGCTGTAGGGTTTCCACATTTTGTCATAATTCCGCTTTGTAAGATAAACTTTATCTTACAAAGCGATGTGCAATACTGACTTCCTGTGCAGGGAGTAGAAAAGAGATCTGTCCTGAGTCTCCCTTTAAAACTACATTGTGTGTATTCAGACTCTGTTGCAAACAGTTTTTCTCTCTCACAAAAGTTACAGAGTAGTGACAGGTAATCTGAACCGGTCCTAACGCTGCATCAGTGGAACGCTTCGGTCCCAAACAGTCAGCCTCACATAAACAAGCGGGGGTCGAGGGGTTTGCAGGTCCAGCATTTAGGCCAAACATCACAGTTTCTCTCTAACACAACAAAGCATCTTGCTAAATACTTCTCCTTTCCTCAAAAGGATAGAAGTCAGCCACACCCAGCATTCTTTGTGAATTGGTTCATTGTTTGTTTAAATCCCACGTTGTCACAAGAGCAGGGCGTGTGTCTATGGGTGAGACATGGAGTTTGAAGAGACCAAACAGGGTGGGACGTGTTATTACAACTTATCATCAATCAGCATGCCCAGTAGCTAGTGGAATTGTTGTTCCCAGTATGGCCTGGAGTTTGGGAAGTCTGATCTCACCAGGAGAAGCACAGACTCCTAAAAAGAATGGAAAATGAGGCCTAGGCTGAACCCAAAGAGGGCATGAAAAGTTCATTAGATCAGGCTGGGATTGTTTATCAAACACTGTAAGTCGAACTGTGAAGAATAAAAACATTTCTCAATAAGAGATTTTAAGCAATTTACGTTTGTATCATGAGTGTAATTTATGTATGAAATGTTTATTTGATGTAGAATGTAAAATATCAGTTTTTATTAGCTCATTGTGGGGATATAGTTGCTCTGAAACACACGTTCTGTTTGGCACACTTTAGAGGACGAAATAAGGAATAAGCTAATGATGTGGGTGAATCATTTAGATGCTACTCCCTTCATTGTTTTCATCATTTCTGGTACAAAATGAGCACTGATCATCTTAAGGACGCCTCACCTTCTCATCATTATCCCAGTATATTTATAGAACTACTTTCCTATAGTGTTAGTCTCTTGGGGTTACATGTTTCTCGGTTTAGTTTGGATTTTTCATCGAGCCAAAATATGATATCTCTGTACAAAAAAATACTTTAAAAAGGCTTGAAAATTACTCTTTAAAGCCTGATCCAAGAAAAAAAATAGATTTTTTTTTATTGAAGTCTTTATTTGGCCCTTTAACAAACTATGAACAAAACAGAAATCATTTTGAATGTTCATCATTTAGTAGCGTGGGATAAGTCAAAATTATTGTCGTGTGGACTTCTGCCCACTTGTATCAGCTATATCTGATTGTGTACAACAGGGTTTTGAGGCTAGGTTTTATCAGTAAATCATGCAAAAGGTCTCGGATGCAAAACATTTTAGAAACCGTATGTATGAAATATTATACACATGGCATTATAGGGTTAAAGAGACACAGAGACACACAAAAGTCAAATGATGATTGTGTGCTCACGTCCCATGCTTCTGAAATAGAGTTGTGTAGTAATCTCGATTGTGTTTGTCTGCTATTGATCAGGCAGAGTCCCGAAGTTGCAGAGGAGGAGCGAGCTTCTCTGTTGCCGTGGACACCATCAGTGTCTACTCCTCAAGGCCGCCGATGTCACAATAGCAGACAAAAACACGATGCGAGGGGCGATGCCTTAACGTCTGCATCTCAGTTTCAGTCTCTCCTCCTTTAATCTGACAGCCCCCACTTATCACCTCTCCCTCTGCAACTTCTAAAATTTCACTGACGCAGCCTCACTCTCGCTACAGAGTCGCTATGACTCTCACTTTCTCTTGCAGAGTTATGCTCCCCCTTCTGGGTCCTGATTTTTTTATTCAAAATGGCTGCCGGTGCTGCACGCCTGTGTTTTCTTTGGTTAACTCAGTTGAGAGCAAATCTAGTTATCTAAAAGCGAAGTGAAATCTTTCTCAAACGCAGCTACGTGCACACTGCTGCAGCCATTAATCTGGCAGTTGATGGCTGGGGTTATATGGGGTGAGTGCAACGTGATCTTTTTATGGCTTTACAACCAGCAACCCTCTTCACACACAGACACACTACACACTACACACTCCAGACCTCACTGGATATCGTTGTCACCATCTAGACTGCTATTAAAACTTGACTTAAACTTATATTCATCTACTTATTTACTTTTACACATTTTCGTTCACTTATTTGAGCAGGAATCACCAAAAATGATGCAAATGAAAAAACTGCTCAACTTGTGCTCGGTTGGTCAGTGTGCAAACTCCCCAAATGTTAAGATGTATGTGCTATAACAATTTAATCATAATATAGCAATTAGTCAATATAATACTTATAATAATAATGCAATCATAATAACTTTGAAAAACAATATACATTAGGAGAGTATGTTTATTCACTCCATAAAATTCAAATTTAAAGGAAAACTGGAGATAGCTTCAAACAAATGGGCACAGCAGGTTATCTCTGTATCTTCCTCGTTTCTTCACACCTGTCTGGTGCTCAAGTGCCAGTGAAAACGAAGGAGGTGAAAGGAGTGGGATGAGGTCAGAACAGATCATAAAAAAGGCGGTGATCTGATCCCAGTGGTTTAGCTCGATCACAGACAGAAAGGATGGGCGACCACAGTCAGATGAGCCGTGCCATTAAGATGACAGCAAATCCACATGTTTCCTGCTGGACTTGCTTGTGTGCGCATTTTGCCACCTGTCACACAGACCTCACACTAGTGAGTATGCATTCTTGTTCGAACAAGAACCTGATTATGCATGTGTGAGACTTCCAGCAGGACGACTCTCCTCCAGACTGATGATAAAATTGGATACTCGCAGCAGACAACAGAAACAAATCTATGCGCCGGACGATTACTCGGAGGCTTTGATGTGTGACCTCCAGATGACTGCTGATACAATATAGACTGATCATATGAGTGGACGGTATTTTTAGTGTCAGTTAGACATGTAGCTGGGCTCAATGTCTGGCGAAAATCACCACAGTACATTCGTGATCCCCCCGGGGCCAGAGCGCACGCACACGCGTCCCAGCTGGGACTTACAGAAATAGCAACCTGTTAACAATTAGCGATAGACTGAGACCGAACCTGATGTGAATACGACAGCCTTATTAACCGTACACAAGGTGTTAAGCATTCACTAGGGGCACATTCGTCCCAAGAATGCACAACAGCCATCACAGCATTCACTGCATTCTATTTTAAATTAAACATTCTTGGTGTCTGAGATGCATTAGTGCTCAAACTTGAGCAAAATGCAAAAATGTCCTCAGTGAAAAAAATGGAGCAGACTGACGTGTAGCAAAGAGATAAAAATGAATTAATTGAACGGCCTGTTAATCGGGCCAACTGTTGCCATTTTTTTTTTCGGCGATCATCTCTGGGCAAAGTCTGAGCATGCTCGGCCCGTTAACAGGCAGTCACAAGTTGTTGCTTAGGAGACGGACAATGAAAAAATGCAAAACGCCTGACATTGCCCCTTGTGTCAATCAAATTACCGTGCGATTGTTTTGTTTGTGTTGACTGGCAAGCTTGAGCTGAAAGAGCTGCTTGTAGCTCTGAAGGTTGCCAGAATGACAGATTATGTGTGTTTCATTAAACTGTCAAGTTAACACGCTTGTTTGTTAAATGGTCTCCTGTTAAAGTGAGCTGTAATGTAGAGGATGTTTTCAGCCACGTTAATATAATTTTAGTAGGATTTCAATAGGAATTTAACTTTTCTCTGCTCTCCTTGAATTTTGTTTAGATTTTACTCACTGAGGCTTCTATGGTCTCTGGGCTCCTACCAAAGACATAATCTCTGACTCTCATAAGGGCGAATATACATATTATTGTAACATCATGAACCAAAAAGCATATCAGTCATCAGATTACCTTGTTTCGAAAGATTACAGCAATAGAAAAGAATCTCGAATTCAACAGTTACAAGTTTGTATATCAAAGCCAAGCCCAAAGTTAATACTGAATTAATTGGATTGTTATTTTGTCATTATTTGGTCAACTGAATGACCAAAATAGATGTTGGCACAATGAGGCCATGATTGGAGGACAACATATTCTGAGGCGACCCCACACATATGTACCAAATGTTTGAGCAATTTATGAGATCACTGTGTTCCTTTGTGTCCCTTTACGTCAGTCGTTGAGGCATCTGTGAAAGACATCAGTATGTTACACCACCAGTTAAGAACGTAGTCCATAGATCATATGGACACCATATTTCCGTTTTGAACGCCGTAGACTCTGCAGTACCTCCATTGTGACGGTGTTGTCTGCTTCACCCTCAGGGCCGTTGTTCCAGGGAGAACTGCAAGTACCTGCACCCACCCCCCCACCTAAAGACGCAGCTGGAGATCAACGGCAGAAACAACCTGATCCAGCAGAAGAATATGGCCATGCTGGCCCAGCAGATGCAACTCGCCAACGCCATGATGCCCGGCACACAGCTACCACCTATGGTGAGAGGACACACAAGTATGAACACACACCAGCTGCTGTCCATGGTGAGGCCACTTTCATGTCAATGCTCACACACATCCAGCTCTTTCACTCTGTCTTCTGATTTCCTTTCCCCTTTGCTCTCTCTCTTTTACCACGTAGAACCCTTTCACCATAGTTTGCAGAATAAAACAGTGTACCCATTTTGCCTTCATTTCTCTGTTGTTTTTTTTGTTTGATTCTGCCCCAGCCCATGTTCTCGGTGACACCAGGTCTGGCCACTAACGCCAGCGCGGCAGCAGCTGCCGCGGCCGCAGCCTTTAATCCCTACCTAAGCCCAGTGTCACCAAGCCTGATGCCACAAGAGATCCTGCCCAGCACCCCTGTCCTTATGGCCTCCAGCCCCGCCGTCAGCCAAGTACCCAACGCTGCTGCTGCCGCAGCCCAGAAACTGCTAAGAACAGACCGACTCGAGGTAACAGACAAACCGGTACCCACACTGATTCCTTGCTTTGGAGCGACAGAGCAAGGTGTAGAAAAGAAACAGATGCTTTTAGTCAAAAAGGTCCAAAATCTGATCAAATCAACGTTTTGCGGTTACTTTCCATTTGTTGGAGTTGGAACTTGCTGAAAATGAGCCTGTACAAAAAAAAAGAACTTAAACAAGTAGTTCAGCTAACAAAACAATAATGAAACATTTATTCTATTTACATGAACCATTTGGAAGCTGAACGGCAATATTAAGAGCAAATGCAGTCATCCATAATCGGAGTCTGATTAAAAAAAGAAGGAAAAAAAGCTCTCTCAAATTGTCGTCAACCATAATCAAAGATTTGTAGTATCAGACGAGTTGTGTTGCAACCAGTTCCAGTACAGTTTGTGCTTTTTGATCCCATTACTTCACACAAAGCATAAAACACGTGACACTCATCAGAAGTGGGTCTGAACTTGTTTGGATGTTCATTTGAGTGGCTAAGGCCCCAACAAGTTTAGTAGCACCAGGGTTGATGAAACGTCAGCGAAATGAAACATTTTTCTCGTAAAAAAAAAAATATGAAAAAAAAAAAAGATCTGCAGTTCGTTGTTTTTCAGTGTACCGTTGAATTCCGCACTGTATAAAAGAGAAGAAAAAGTAAGATTGTTATGATGTTGTTCCTTATTCACATCGCCTTTTGTAGGTGCCTGTTGTAGAGAGAAAAGCAAACAAATAACCATGATATAGCTTATATTCAAAAGACAGTGCTGCCATCTGCTGTCTCCCATTCAAATCTAAGAACTGTCTGAGAATCACTCTCCATATCATCTAGATTGTATTATCATATAATAAATGTTAATTACATGAACGTACAGACATTTTAGGGAAAGATGACTTAAATTGATGTATTCCATAACCAGGTAAGCAGGAAGTTCACCCTTCACATGTCACAGTTGAGATGCAGAGTTAGATTAGAAAGGAAACAGCAGATTGGAAGGCTTGGTGTAATATTTTTTCACCATGCCTGTTTTTTTATACTTTCTGTATATCCATCCATCCATTATCATTACTGCTCATTCCCTAATGGGGTCGCGCAGACTTTCTTTATATTGAACTTTTTTTTAGGTTGTTGATGGTTTTAAAATAATAGACTTCCTCTATATAACGACTGTGCAAAAGCTTGGAAGTTTTTAGACTTTTCTGAAGCCGTAGGTTAACTTGTCATTCTCCTGTCACATGTTCCAGGTGTGTCGGGAGTATCAGAGGGGGAACTGCGCCCGGGGAGAGAGCGACTGTCGCTTTGCTCACCCTGCGGACAGCACCATGATTGACACCAACGACAACACCGTCACCGTGTGCATGGATTACATCAAGGGTCGGTGCTCCAGGGAAAAGTGCAAGTACTTCCACCCGCCAGCCCACCTGCAGGCCAAAATTAAGGCTACGCAGCATCAGGTGAACCAGGCCACAGCCGCCGCGGCCATGGTGAGCAATGAGGATTAGTGAGGTCACACTCATTTACACCCACATGACAGGCTGAGGGACTTTTTAAAAAAGATTTCAATTGACATCAGGGTTAGCTTAGTTAGACTGAATTAGCCAGGGGGTTATGCTACATGTCATACTCACATCCATGGTCAAACTTTGTCTCAGTTTCTGTATTGGGATTCTGTCGACTCTTCAGTTCTCCTTTACCAGGTCGAACTTAAACAGTCTGCATGTTGGTTTGGGTCAAATCTGCCCCGTGGGGGATGAGATGAATAAGGATCAAATAGTAGTGCAATATAACCCTGATCTTGTAACGTCAGGTGTTTTGCTATCCTAGGTTGTTAAACCGAATGTGCTGTTCCTTGTTTATTTCATCCCACGCCACAAGCAGACAGTCCAGTTCCTCTCTTTTACCCTCTCGCAGGCAGGCTGGCCTTATTTTGGACTCCATTGTTTCTGTGCTTCCTTTCTGTAACTTCTCTTCCTCTTGACATTATTTAAAAGGAACTCATTGTGCTTTCAGTCCTGTCCTGCTGTAACAGAACCGGTGAATAGCAGTGCAGTCACACTCATCTGTTGTTCCTAGTTTTTTCTACGTGCTTTTATTGCCACAGTCAAACTGCAGGGTGAATCATTGTAATGTGAACCTGACTTTGATTTGCACAGTGAAACAGACACCTGTGAATTGTGCTTCAATGTACTTCTCTGGCCAGTTGCTGAGATTCACTTAAAGTGATAGTTGGATAACTTTTTTCCATCACTGTATTCAACCATTCTACTGTGACAATAACTAATATAGTGCTAGTTATCATTTATTCTTGATGATCATTTAACTGTTGAGTAGCAGAGCTAGTGTCCACACTGTGCATGCCTTAGTCCTGTTATCCCCTTGTATATTGCATTCCAATGATTTGTTTTTTTATTTGTTTTGTTTTTTCTCACCTATACCCAAACTGCACTGCTGCCCCCATGATGCACCTCTGCTTGCTGGTTTATGTTAATGCGCTTGAACCCCATTGGCCCATTGCCATCATGTGCTCGCTGCCTGCTAATTAAGACTCAGTCGGCTGTCAAATCACTGAAGCGACCCCTCGACGCAACCTTTGACCTGGTACTATGACCTTTCACCTTTTAGCTTGGCATGTGGCTTTGTTGTAGAGCAGTGTTTTTTAACCAGATACCTAGCTATGTTTGTAGGTGTGTCTGAGTGCAATGTCTTTTCTGTCCTCTGTCTTTGTTGCTGTGATCAAATGATTGTGGCCTGTAGAGGGTTAAGTTGCGCTCAGCAACAAACAAGCGTCTTCTTTTTGCTGTTACCTCAAACCCAATTAGAACATGGACTTCATGATAAGGAGCCACATTCAATTCATCACCTGCAGCCTATTTAACAAAAGTCAGTAATGGCTAGGGAAGTAGAGCTTCTATAACAATGGCATGGCTTTAGTCTAATGTCTAAATGTTAGTGTTGTGGAGCAGCTCAGATAAATGTGTGCATGTCTGTGTTGCTGCTGCATGTCAGATTGATATGGGTGGGGCTAAGAGGAAAACTCTTTACAATCATACAGGAGTGATCCCACCTTAACAGGTTATCACAGTTCAAATGATAGTTCATTCTAAATCAGATTTTGTCATCTATATATATATATATATATTCAGACTTCAAGAATGGCCTCATGCCGAATATAAAACATGAAGAGTGTTTAGCATGTGTCAATGAAAAATCAGCTTCTCGTGTCTTTTGGCCTTTGGCCATTTTTGACCTTTGTCTGAGGGTGAACTATCACTTAAACATGGCTTACACAGTTTATCATGGAGCTAGCAGTGCAGCCTCCCTCTCTCTGTGCTTCCTACTTGTTCCACCTTGTTAATAGCCTTATTGTTTTATTAGTTAATGCTTGCTTATGTTGCATTTAGTCAGACCTTGGAGTAAAAAGTTGAAAACCTACATAATGAATATATGAATGCTTCTTAGCATATAGCTCTAGTCAGCACCATGCTCCTGCTTGTGTAGTACTTGTGTCAGACTGCTGCTTGCTTGCTAAAGATGATATGATATCGTAACTGCTGTACACACAAAGATGTTGAGAAACTGTTACTCTGATGTCCTCTAACGTATGTACCTTTTTTGTTTTCTTTCCCGTTTTTGCCTCTTTCTAACACATTCTCTCTCTCTATTCCACGCACTTCTCTCTGTCTTTCTCCCTGTCTCTGCCTTTGACTTTCTCTCTCACGTACTTCCCTCCTTCTGGATGGGCAGGGCATCGCCCCTAGTGTCATGGCTCCCCTCCCAAAGCGGGCAGCCCTGGAGAAGGCCAACGGGGCCTCTGCCGTGTTTAACACCGGCATGCTCCAGTACCAACAGGCCCTGGCCAGCATGCAGTTTCAGCAGCAGGCTGCTTTCCTTCCATCAGGTACGGCTCCCAAAGCAACAAGCAAAAGTGCTCTTACCGCCCGGTGGATGGCTGGATCCGCCTAACCTGGCTCCCACTTGGCTGGAGTTTGGCAGAGTGGTAGACATCAGTGGAGAGAGCGGCCGGGTTCCAAAGTTCAGATCTGAGTTATTAATAAGCTACATTCTAGGCCAGCATGGGTTGTATGTGTGTCTTTTACGTGTGTAGTTGATTTAATCCTCAAAACAACGTGCTTTGTGCTTTGTATGGCGCTGCATGGCCACTGGGTGATAAGCAGGGGTAAGAGCCACTTTCTATGTACTAATGGCTTCCACTTAACTCCATGTAGAGCTATGGTGTGATTTTGTTACAGATAAGAGAGTAGGACAGAGATGTAGCTGGTTGTTAGATCAAAATGTCTGCATTGTTACTACTGGTGGTTCCGGGGCTGTGGCTTGTGCTTGGATGAATGGGGTTGAATAACTTTGGTTATGATATCTCACACCAGGCTCAAAAGTCTGGTCTCTGCAAACATCTGCTCTATATTGTTTAGTTCTTGCTGTTTAGCTGTAATTTAGGGTGAAGTATATAGCCATATGTTTACATAGCAGAGGAAACTCTAAAGTCTGACTCGCCGCATTGCTTGATGATGAGTTTGCAATATCACCTTTTCCAATTACTGATGTTTGTGTCCAAGAAATATTAACCTTTTTCTTCCCACAATATCTCTCCCTTCACTCTAACGAACCTTGTGATGGGCTGTTTTGATTTCTCTTCCCTATCCAATCCACTTCCTGTTGCACTGCATGATGGGCAGGCTCAATATTGTGCATGACACCTGCAGCCAGCGTTGGTAGGTTCCAGCTCTCCTTCTTCAGATATTTCTAAAGTCATGTATGTGAGTCACTGGCTATCAAAATCAGTGTCCAGCGATTTCCGCTGTGTTTTAAGTTTTACTGAATTTTGATTTTGCTGACCTGAGAGTGCATATTGTGCCTCTGTAAAGATGTGTTTTGTGAACATAAGCGTACACTTGTCCATAGTTGGAAAGATACATTTCGTGCAATTCAGATATTGACAATCAAAAGCTGTTGTTCATAGCTTCAGTTTAACTTACCTACACTTTTTTAGTCTCTCGATGTATACACTCACTATATACTGTATATTGCTCGAACACTCAATCTCATGCTTGATCCAAACTTGGCTTTTGGCTGGTCTAACCTGAAACCTATTGAGACCCTTCTAAAACACAACAAAAGGAGGAAATTCAATTCTACCTTTCCCCTTCATCCACTCTGCCACAAACACAGTAATCTATAGAACTTTTCCTTTAATTGAGCCAGTGTTTAGTGGGCATCTGGCATTTATCAAGAAATAAAAGCAAACCAATTTCTATCAATACACACAAAGATGCAAGCGGGGTCCTGCTTTTCCAGCTAGTCTGCATAGCTCAGAGTCCCCAGAACACTAGACTTTTGTCTGCCCGGACAGGGACATGAAGGGGAAACATTTAAAATCGAATCCCTCCCTGGCTCCCTCTTTCCTTCTCCCTCCCTCGTTTGCCTGGTGTGTATGTGGCCACAGTGCTCCTCTGTGTATTTATGCTTTCATGATTTTCCCTCCAAAAAAGTTCCCATGATGCACGGTGGTAGTCCAGCCACTGTGTCTGCAGCCACCACATCTGCCACAAACGTTCCCTTCGCAACTGCCTCCACCAATCAGGTTTGCACCTCCACCACATCTATCTATCTATCTATCTATCTATCTATCTATCTATCTATCTATC